>PVKN010036275.1:0-11475 GCA_004027915.1 Capromys pilorides | reverse complement strand
AAAAAAAAAAAAAAAAAAAAAAAAAAAAAAGACGAAAAAAATCTAACATAAGGTGGGTGCAGTATTGCACACCTATCCCAGTACTGAGGCTGAGGCAGGAGGACTGCCACGAGTTCGAGGACAGCCTGGGCTACACAGGGAGTTTAATGCCAGCCTGACCTACGAAGTGATACACCATCTCAAAAAAAAAACATGTAATGATGATGGTGATAGTAATAGTAATCATTATGTCAGTTATCACCAATATTATCAAAGAAGTCAATCCAATTCCATAAAAATGCCAACAATTTTTAAAATTTTTATTGGTTCATTTTAGACATACATAATGATAACATTCATCATAGGGAATTTGTTCCTACATGATACATCTTGCTTCTTTTTTTGCATTCCATTCCCCTCCCTTCAACACTTTTCCCATTTACAAAACTTTTGTTTTCATTTCTCTTTTTTTCCTTTCTTTTCTTCCCCCTCACCTCTCCCTTACTCATTTCTCATTTCCCAGTATGTTATACACTTTGTTTGCTTTGTGGTACGGGGGCATTGAGCTCAGGCCCTTGTGCATGTTAGGCCAGTGCTCCACCACTGAGCTACATCCACAACCCTGTTATTCATAGATTTGGGCCCTTACTTACACTTTCAGTTTCTCACACCAGAGAAACAATGCAGTATTTAAACATGTTCAACCATTTTTTTGTACTTGTTGATTTTATATACTAATTATAAAATGTGTAAAGAAAAATAAAAGCTCAGATATGGTTAATTCAAATGAAGAATTATAAAACCACAGTAACTGAGGAAAGAACAGAATGGTCCAGAAATAAACTGGCCTATGAAACAGAATAAAACGAGAGAAATAGACCCATAAACATATGGAAAGGAAAACACAATACTGACATTATGGACAAATGCAGAGGATGGTGCTGGTTATACCTGAGAAAAATATAGGCACAAAAATTAATGCCAAGTGCATTAATGTTTCATATATGAAAAAGAACAACTATAGGGCAAGGGAGATATCTCTGCAGCGGAAGTGCTTGCCTGGCAAGCACAAGATCCTGAGTTTGATCCCTAATACACACACACACACACACACACACACACACACACCCCCCTAAGAAAACAGAAAATAATAGTTTTATAATTGTTGAACAAAGACTTTCTGACAAGATATCAGGTCTGCATCTTGTCCTCTGAATAACTACTATGAAGACAACAATCTGCATTTTATTAATAATTGTAACCATCCTAATTTGTTTTGAAACTGTTTCACTGCTATTTTATCTTTTTTCCTCATTAAAATGAATAAAAAAAAAAGATTTTCTGAAACAAGAAGCAAAAGAATAAACCTCAAAGTAAAGGCTTTTTTTTGTTTTAGAGGCAAGTCTTACTATGCAGTGTAGGTTGGCCTTGAACTCACTTTGAAGCCCAGATTGGCCTACAACTCAGAGAACTCCTCTTGCCTTCGACTCCCAAGTGCTGGGATTACAGGTGTGTGTCACCAGCAAACTGATAAATTTGATTATTTTAAAATTTGTGTTCATCAAAGTGAATTACAAAACTGGATCTGTTCAGTGGCAAAATGCAGAATTAGCATGCACAAGGCCTTGAGTCCCATCTCTAGCACCCCATTCCCTAAAGTAACAGCACACACCCCAGAAGTAAAGCACTTATAATTGAAAGAGAATTAACACTGAAAATATTTAAAATGTTTCAGAACTAAGTATGGAAACCTGGAGATGGGCAAAAGATCTGGGCAGATATTTTAAAGAAAAAACGAAAATAGTTCACTATCATATGAATACTGCTTTTTTATTAATAAGAGAACTGTCCATTCAACCTACTCATCTGCTAGATTGATAAATACTAAAAACTTGGACAATTATCAAATTAGAATCTTTCAAGCTCCATGTTTTCTTACCTTATAATATGCCTTTGCATTGTTGAAAAGCAGTTGGAAGTCAGCTGTCAGCAGATTAACATCATCATACTCTTCCATTTTTAGTTTTTGTTGGATTTTCATCAAGTCAATGGGCTGAGAAACCACTTCATAGTAGTCAGGTTGATTTCTGCCATAATATTTTTAATGACATTAATCCAAGGTATATAAAAGGTACATTTCAAAACTATCTGTGGTAATGTTCAACATTCCAAGCAAGAGACTAAATTACAATTTGCTTTAAGACTCACTTCCATTATTACAACTAAAAAGAGTAACAAAGGCAAAATACAGACGTGTTATTTCAAAATACTTATTAATGATCTCAAAACTTAAAATAACATCTGTGATATGCTTTTTTATGCTAAATTTCTAAGGACTAAGGTGCCAGCCCTAAAGCCTTACCAATGGTATCTTTTATATATGAAGAGGAACACCTTTCACGATGTCCAAAAGTGGCTCGATACAGATACATGTTTTACAGCTTTTTATAAACTTTCCAAAATTTTCTCAAATCAACGATCATAGATTTTCTCAAAGTACTGTAAAGTGCCTATTATTCATACACAAGATACTGTACATCTACAGATGACCAAAGTATTTTTTTTTTTAAATAAAATGTATAGCCTAACTCAGTGGCATAAGTACCTGCCTGGCATGTGCAAAATCCTAAATTCAATCCCCAGCACTAAAAAAAATAAATAAAATACAATAGGGGGGCCGAACAGATGGCTCAGTGGATTAAAGCACCTGCTTAGGCAAACACAGGGACTGGGGTTCGATCCCCAGTGTGCTGTGCTGGCCCCACCCTTGGGGTGCACTGAGACTGCAGCAAATGAGACTGGGTGTATTGGGGTGCACCTGTAATTCTAGTGCTTGGGAGGCTGAAAAATAGGATCACTATAAGTCTGATCTGTGTAGTGAGACCCTGTACTAAATACATAAAATAGTAATAATAAATAATAAAGTAAATAAAATAAAATAAAACAAAACAGGGGCCGGGGAGATAGCTCAGCCATCTAAGCACCTGTCTGGCAAGCGCAAAGATCTGGGTTCAATCCCTGGTACCACATGCCATATCACCATGCCAGCTACCGAAATCAGGCATGGTGGCATATGCTATAATCCCAGCACTGGGGAGGCTGAAACAGGAGGATCGCTATGAGTCCAGGAAAAAAAAAAAGGAATGATAAACACAAAAGTCAGCATAGTGTAGTGATTGTATCTTGGAGGGGAGGGAGAACAAGGGACACAAAGAACATCAATCATTATTAGAATGGTAATTTTTTTTCAATTCCCAAGATAATTTCTTGGGTTTAGGGTGTATGGATGTTTATTATTCTTTCTGGTTTGTTTTCAGAGTTCCATAAAACAAACCTTCTGGAGAGTGATCTGAGCAACTCTTTCAATTCTCCCACAGGATTTTCAGTTTTCTTCTAGATGTAAAAGATAAATTATTACATTCAAAGAATGCCATAGTTATTAAGCTTTATTCTTTCCTGGGACTTTGGAAGATAAGCAATAGTCATTCTTTTAGCATGTATATCTAAATTTTTAAAAATTTATTCTGATACAATGTATGAAAGCACAAAAAACTTTCTTAAAATCATTTGAGTAAGCTCTGATATATTTCATATCCTAAATGTTTTAGTATATTTCCTATATACAAGGATCACAATTCAATCATCAAAGTCAAAAAATTTTTTTTCTTTGTCTTTTTGCTATGATGTTCAGGCTGGTCTTCAGCTCCACTTTGTAGCCCAGGCTGGTCTCAAACTTACAACAATCCTCCTCTCTCAGCTTCCCAAGTACTAGATTACAGCCATGCACCACCACACCCAGCTAATAAATTTTGATATCATACTATCATCTAATCCCCAGACAGTATTGCTAATTAGCCTGCTGTTTCTAATTTGTTCTTTAAAACAAAACAAATCCAAAAACCAAGTGTTGCATTTATTTGCATTTTCTGGTTCTTTTTATCCTGAAACAATGTTAGACTTGATTTTCATAATCTTCATTTTTAAAGATTAGGGTGGCTGGGGCTATAGCTCAGCAGCATAGCGCCTGCTTGACAAGTACAAGGTTACAAGTTCAATCCCTGGTACAAAAAAAAAAAAAAAAAAAATTAGGGACCAGTTATTTTGTAGTTTCTTTCAATTGAAGTTTTTCTGCTTTCCTGATGATTAAATTCACATTATGCTTCTTTGGCAGGAGCATAGAGGGAATGACGTTGCATTACCATCGTATCCTCACTATATCCCAGCAGGTGGGATATGATTTTGTCTTGTTCCATTACAAGGTAAGGTTAACTTACTTTTTATTCTGGTTCTGGGTTGAATCCAGGGCATTCACAATAAGCTACATATCCATTCCCTGCCTTTTTGAAAAACTAATATAGGGTCTTGGTAAGCTGCCCATCTTGGGCTCTAACTAGTGATTCTCCTGCCTCAGCTTCCTGGAGCGTTAGATTATAGGTATGGACCACCACATCTAGTTGATGAGGTTAACTTAATTATGGTTTGTTAGTCATGCTTCTCCATTGATCAACTTATTCTTTCTTGCTTTATATTTTATGGCAAAGTACCTTCAAAAAGCCCACTGACCATCATAATTTCAACGTTTTGATTTATTTTTATCAATATGGACTCCTGGATTCCTATTTTATCAGGTGGGTTAAAAACTCATTTCACAATTATTTTGATGTTCAAACTGCTCCAAGTTTGGCCAGCAGAAGATCTTCAAAGTCAGCTTCTTTTTCTTTAAAACGGTTTCTATTTTCCTTGTTCTTTTGACATGTTCCCATCACCCTCTGAGCACCTTATCACTTTTTGGAACCATACAACATTCCATGTCCATCTTGTATTTTTCTACGCACAGGCCTAGAAATTAGTTAAAGGAACTCTGGTTCTTTTTATTACAGTAAATGGTATTAAAAACCAAGATCTGAGTGCAAAGTTGCTCATTTCTACCTTAGTGTTGCACCTCCCAAGCTGCCTCAATAGACAGAGTGAGAGAATATACATATGCTTATTGTACTATTTATTGTAAACTATGAACTCATACCAGTATAAACACATTCTAACTTAATACAGTATTTACTCCAAGCACAGGGCTCAATCCACTTTTATTCCCCTGCTTACATGTCCCTTATCAGTTAACATGAAGTCCAGCTCCCATTATCTGTAGCATATTTACATATGTGACTAGTCTCTTGTATGTCATCAATTTTCTCTTGGTGCTATCCTATCTGCAGCCTATACTGCTCTCCTCAAGCTACTGTGGCCCTAACCACCTCCTCTGTACTAGACCATACTGTGTGGATGCCCTCCTTCCAACCCTTGCAGGTTCTGACATTCTACAACAGACCACTGCCACCACCCCTCTCCAAAAACGTACACTCTCTTTGTTTCTCCACTTAGACCCCAAATCCTATACCACAAAGCCCTCCTATGTGAGCCATGCTCAGGCTCTGCCACTCTATGATGCAACACTGCTGTCTACCTGTCCCTTCCCCATTTCCAGGGATCCTTCCTTGCCCCACTCTTCTACCTCTGGCCTTCTCTGCAGATGCCTACCTTGCTCAGCCTCACCTAGTCGCCTTTGAACTGAATTCTTCAGAAAAGGAAAAAGAAATTTGATTTTTAGCAATCTTTACCAAATCTGTATTTATGGTTTAAGTAAATTATAATATTGTCTGAGGGGATAAAATGAATATTCCCTCTGTTGTTCAAAGAAGGCATAGGAATACACCCAACATAGCCCTCTTTATCTTGAGAACCCAATGAGGAAACCATGCTAGGCTATCAGACTTTGCTACCTATCAGATGCCTCACATTTTCAGAATTACCACACAGACAAAAAGGATAAGGATTGAGGTAGAATATGACCAAAATAGAGACCCTCTGCTTTCAAATGTAACAGTCCTAACGATTTTTTCCATTTAAGTATACAGAAAAACCACAATGAAAACTTCAACAACTATGATCTAAGGTTAATAACATGATTAGGGTTGGGGAAATAGCTCAGCGGCATAAGGACTTGCCTGGCAAGTGCAAGGTCTTGGTTTGATCCCAGGTTAAAAAAAAAAAAAAAAAAAAAAAAAAAAAAAAAAAAAAAAAAAACCATGATTAGTATGTTTATGAACCTTCTTCTAGACTTCTATATTCACCCATGTATATACTAACAAACTTGTATACTATATACTCTTTCATAATGGCTTTTCTCTTTTCCTGATAGGTGAAGGCATCCTGAAACAGTATGACTGCAAAACAGCTATAAGCATATTAAAGTTTTTTTTTTTTTTTGTCTTTGAGACAGGGTCTTGCTATGCAGTTCAGGTTGGCCTTGCGCTCACTGTTACAGCCCAGGCTGGTCTCAAACTCGCAGCAACCCTCCTGCTTCAGCCTCCCAAGTGCTGGGATTACAGGTGTGCATCATGATGCCCAGTCTCAACTGCCATCTCAGTGCACCCCGGGGGCGGTGCCAGCAGGAACACCATGGATCAAACCCTCCCTGCATCTGCCTAAGCAGACATTTTAATCCACTGAGCTATTTGGCCAGCTGAGCACATTAATGTTTAAATCTAAACACTGAGAAATACCAGCCCTGATGTGCAGAGCCTGCTCACCCACATTCTTCTTTTTTTGTTCCAGGATGACAGCATTCTAAACTGCTATACTGGTACTAAAGAGCATATTCTCCATTCTCACTAAAGCTAGGTTCCAGCCAATAAAAAAAGCTGACGGGCTGCCAAAGCCAATTCATGTCTTTCATATGCCTTCTTTTTCTTACTGGCAGGGAGGGCAGCTGTGATGAATCGTCTCAGATCATGCAGGCGGGGATAACACTACAAGGGCAATGGGGAAAAAAGCACTTGGGCCCTGAGAACTTGACAAACTTTTGAGAAAGTCTGAAAATTTTTCTCTCTTCTTTCAGCCACAATTAATATGAATGTCTTAGTACAAGCAGCCCAATAAACTCACCAAGACAAGACAAGAGATTCACAAAATGTGCAGCTCTGAGCAAATACTGTGTCCCATAAACAGCTGAGAAGGCAGGTCTTCCACAGAGACAGCCTTGGGTGTGAGGCTCACATTTTCAAAGTTGCAAGGCAAAAGCACTTCAATACTCAAACTACGTATCCTTTGCCCCACAGTACTAAGTATGCTGGCGGAAAGAGGCTGCAGATGGATATACCTTCTACATGAAGGGTTTCCCGTATTCTAGTTTCATGTTCTTTTATACTACATAATGGTTGGAAACACAGGTTTTGTAAAAAAGACTTAAATCTGAACACTGATTATCTTGTAGAAATTCTGAGAACTTGCATAAAGTCTTACCAGAAAACTGTCAAATATGTCAAGTTTAAACAACATACAGGGTGGATACAGCACTGTGTCTAGAATGTGATTAACAATAAACCTGGGCTTTTATTATCTTGTGCTAATTAAACCATGATTTTTAAGAATACTAGTGAGAAAGCTGTTCATACTTGCAGACAATTACTGTTTTTAAAATGGCTCTTACTTTTTGGTCATGACTAAATTACAAGGCTTTTCTAATTCAGGAAGATAATGTCACGTCCACCAGCTCTTTGAGGTGAGAAATATGCCTTCAGCTCATTCTAGAGATTGTTGGCCACTTGCTGTAGCTTAAATAATCACATTTTAGTCTCCTAAATCTTTTGTTATTTGCTCTACTAGTTTCCCATAGCTCCAGTAACAAATTAACAACAAACTTAGGGGTTAACCATTTATTATTTTAGTTTTTGCAGGTGGAATGCATTAAAATTAAGGTTCTGGCAGGGGTACATTCTTTCTAGAAGTTCTAGTAAATAAACCTGCTTCCCTGCCTTTCCCAGTTTGCACATCCTGTCTACATTCCTTCATCTGTAGTCAGTCCTATTTCTCCAACTTCAAAGCCAGCATTATAAGAACTTCATTTTTCCTTCTTCCTCCTTTAAAGATCATTGAATATACTAGGTCCAAGAGGATAATCCAGGATAATCTTTCCAAAGGTCAGCTATTTATCCCATTTAATTTTCCTGTTCCATATAACCTCCTTTGTCATCACAGGTTGCACAGATTAGAACATGAATATATTTGGGGCTATTATTCTGCTTAGCACATATGTCTTCAAAATAAATACTTTAACTGGCAGGATTTTGCAGGTAATAGTGATATTTTTACAGCAAAACAGGAGGGATAAAACACAGCTATCACAGGATGCTGTGTGCAAGATGTCTGATTGATTGATTTGATTTTTGAGACAGGCTCTCACTGGATACTTCAGGCTGGCCTTGGACTGACAGCAATCCTCCTGCCTCAGTTTCTGAAGTGCTAGAATTACAGGCATGCTCCACCATGTCTGCTATGTCTCCACATGTTTTAAACTCTATTAACTATCACTGAAAGAAATTCATTGCTATCTTAAAGACTATTATAGTAATTTTTAAAAACTATTTTAATTCTCAAGGACTAGAGAAAGAACAAACTAAACTCAACTATAGGACAGAAACAGGAAACAGAATGAATAACAAAAGAAAATCAACAACAAAAAATAATTTAACACTAAGTTATTTTTTGGAAACAGTAAACAAAATTAATAGTCTGAGCCAGATTTAAGAAAACAAAGTTCAGAGGTAGAAGAGGGAACATGATAACCAAAGCCACTGGGGGGAAAAGGATGATGACAGAGTATTATGAAAAACTGGATAACAATAATAAAGGATAGGATAAAAGAAATGGATAATTTTCTAAAAACAATTTATCAAGACTAAAAGAAGATGCAGAAATCCTGAAGAGATGTACAACTAATGCAGAGATTCAACAGTCATCAAAAATCTCAGTTAATAAAAACTTTGGAGAATGGGCACGGTGGCACATGCCTATAATCCCAGCACTTGGGAGACTGAGACAGGAAGACTGCTGTGAATTTGAGGCCAGCAACTAATGCAAAAAAGCATTTGAAAAAAATGTGAACACACTTTCATTATAAATACACTAAGTTAGGAATAGAGAAAATCTCTCAACATAATAGAAGTCATATATAAAAACCCTATAGTAAATGTAGTTTAGAATGAAAGATTAAGATTTTCCTACAAAAACGGACATAACAGTCACTCCCACTTCTACTCAACACAGCACTGGACATTCTAGATACAGGAATTAGGCAAGAAAAAGAAATGAGGCACAATATGGGAAAGGAATAAATAATCTGCCTGAACTGAAGACAAGTCTTTTTCTGTAGAAAATCTCAAAAGATTTTACACACACAAATGCACGTGTGCGTGCATGCATACATACACACACACACACACACACACACACAGTTGAAACATCCCTTAAAAATACTTGAAATAAATGAATTCAGCAAAACTGTAGGATACAAAATCAACTTATACAAAAATAAATTGTATTTCCATACATTAACAGTAAGCAATCTAAAAAGATATGAAGAAATTCCTTTATAGGGCCCACCAAGATAGCTCAGAGCCTAAGCGCCTGCATAGGCAAGCACAGTGCTGGCTGGCCCTGCCCTCGGGGCGCACTGAGCCAGGACAGTGAGTACAGGCATGGCGGCAAATGCCTATAATCCCAGCACTGGCAAGGCTGAAAACAGGAGGATCACTGAGTCTCAGCTGTGTAGTGAGACCCTATACCAAATACATTAAACAACAAAAAAAGGAAATTCTTTTACCATAAAATAAAAGTTTTTAGAAAAAAATAATCAAAATAAAAGTACTGTGTAATGAGAACTGCACGACGGTGCTGAAAAGAAACTGAAACAAAAGGAATAATGTCAAATGTCCACAGACTGAAAGACTTAATATTTTTAAGACACAATTCAAAATTTTACATAGATTCAATGCAATCCCTATCAAAATTCCAGGGCTAGGGATATATAGTTCAATGGCACAGTACCTGCCTAGCAAGGACAAGGTCCTGAGTCGATTCTCAGTACTAAAACAACTCCAACAGCATTCTTGCAAGAACAGAAAAATACATCCTAAAATTCATGCAGAATTTTAAAAGGCATCAAAACAGACATAGGCCAGGCATGGTGGTGATACAGGCCTGTCTCTCAGTACACGGGAGGCTATGGCATGAGTACAAGTTGGAGGTCAACACAGGTTACACAGTGAGTCTATTCTGGGCTATATAATGAGTTTGAAACCAGATCAGACTACAAGCAAGACCCTGTCTCAAAACAAAACAAAAACCAAGGCAGTCTTAACAACAAAATTGCAGATTGTTACTTTCTAGTTTCAAAACTTACTACAGCCAAGCATCACTTAGTAATGATAACTTTTGGGAAAACATTGAATTAATTTTGTTGTGAGACATCATAAAATCAACTTACACATACTAGCACTGCTACAATGTTACTAAGCAATATGATCTTATAGGAACACTGCATATGCAATCCACCAGTTATTGAAACGTTATGGGCTACATGACTGCACAAAGCTACAATAAAAGTTGTAATAAAAGTGTATAATGGAATAGAATAAATTGCAAAAATAAATTCTTAGGTATCTGGTTGTTATAGTTTGTGTCTAAATGTTATCCCAACGCCTTATGCAGTGATGGGGTAAACTTGTAGAGTTTGTGATTAATTCATGATCCAATGTTGGGATTATGACTGTGACTGCTTGCTACACATGCCCCACAGAGGGTAGTCTGAATGCAGTATAAGGAAGGGAGAGAGGCTTGTTCTCTGCTGCTGCCACTCCTCCCTTTTTGGTCTCGCTATTTTGCTATTTTCCACTGCCATGAACTGTTGCCCTCTGCCATGTGCCACTATGTGTTGGAGCCAGCTGATTTTGAACTGAAACCTCCACAAACTGTGAGTTAAATAAACCTTTCCTTCCTTAATTCTAGGAATCAGGTATTTTTGTCCCAGGAACAAGAAAAAAGTAACTGAGACAATGGTTAAATAACTTTTTTTCTTTTGAGACAGGGTTTCCTTAAGTTGTCTAATTGCCCAAGTTAGGCTGGAATTTGTGATCCTCTTGCCTAGCCTCCTAGGGATTACAGGCACGTACCACCACAGCCAGCTTTGATTCCTGAAAAGGGTATCAAGACCTTACAATGAAGAATGCATAGTTTTTTCAACACATGATCTGGGAAAGCTGAATATCTACATGCAAAGAAGAAAACTGGACATGTACTTTACACAAAATGGAACTCAAGCTGGACATGGTAGAGCACACCTGTAATCTCAGCATGCTGAGAAGTTGAGGCAGACAGAATGCAAATTCAAGCCTAGTCTATGCAATGTAGCAAGACCTGGCTCTAAATAAAAAAATAAAAATGGCTAGGATGTCACTCTGTGTTAATGACAAGGGTCAAATATCCAATATTGGGGGAAAAACAGTTAATTTAAAATGGACTTGCCAGGAAGCCTGTAATCCCAGCACTCAGAAGGTTCAGGCAGGAGCATTCCCATGAGTTTGAGGGTAGTTTTAGGCTACACAAACAAGTTCAAGCCCACCCTGCACTGCATAGTGAGACCACGTCTAAAAAAGAATAAAA
>PVKN010036274.1:0-11470 GCA_004027915.1 Capromys pilorides | reverse complement strand
TACGATGTAATCTTATCAAGAGTTCTACCTCACACTCTTCCTCATTAAGTATTCTATAATATGTATTCATCTGAAATATACTTTTAATCAGGCAGTTGTTCTGTATGTGGTCTGTACTCACAGATTTGTGATTTTCAAAGACAGAATATGAATTGCTTTGATATTGTTGAATCTACTTGTTAGAATAGTTCTCTCACAAGTACTTTATATACAGTGAATCTGAAGGGACAGTCTGCTGAACTTGCTTTCTGGTGGCTCAGGCCACCTCTCTCACTGTGTAACTAGTGACATAAACTCCCCTCTGTGAGTCCAAGATCACCAGGCTGGACCTGAGTCCTGACAACTAACCTATATCCTAAACCTTGATTTTTGTTTCCAAACCCAAGAATAGGAGCTAAATACAGCCATGCACACCTGTAGTCCCACTATGCTAAGCCAGGAGAGGAGCAAGTTTTAAGGCCGGCATGTTAACCTAAGAATGCTTAATGTGATGAGGTGGCTCTCACACTGTCATCCTTCATGCTCTATGTATAGTCATAGCGTGGACACACAGAATCTCAGCCCATCTATTTTCTGGGGAAATCAGTGCCCTGACTGGGAATGACGGTCAAGCTCACCCACATCCCATGAATTCAAGTTCTCCTTGGAACTATATTAGTGAGCAAGAAATTTTGAGTCCATTATGTCAAAAAGCATTAGTGCCTTTATACTTAGGATCAAGGCAGAAGCAGATTCTCTCTACAACACAGAAAATGGATCAGTATCATGCAGGCATCCCCGTGGAAGCAGCATCTCCAAATGCTATTGTCTAAATGGACCTACATCTGGTCTTACAGGGAAAGCAGCTAGAAAGCAGTATCTTGCAATTTACACACCTAAGATCACTTAAAATAACTTCCACAATAGGTTGACAAGGATACTAGCCTATTTTGTTCTTATTTTTAAAGTATTTCATAGTCTTTAGAAATCTGGAAATTTTATCTGACATTTAGATTACTTGATAGTGTTAATAAATTTACTACTTGAATTACTTCTGTATTAGCTGCATTTCTATAAATAATAAATGCATGCACATACATACAAATACAGGAATGCACACATAATTTTCATGATGACATTTGCCTTTAGCATAAATTTATCTTATGGAAAAAAAGTGTACCTAAGGGAAGGAAGCATAGGTAATTATTTTCAGGTTTTATGAATCCCTACACTGTTTTCAAGTAATTTAAAAGCTTGCACTTAAAATACATTCTTTTCAAATGTAACTATTTGCCTCTAGATAGTTCCAATCGAATCATTGATGTTTTTGCTACTTTGTCATACTTGATAATGGAATGCCATACTATTGAGTGATTTTTTTTTTTCAATTGTAATAACAATACAGGAAGGTGAGAACTCTGTTGTGGAGAGTTTCATACAATACCTGAAGTTACTAAGCTAATACATCTTTTCCCAGGGTCTACTCTGAAAATTTGTGACACATGGGGCGCATAGGTCTGAAAACCACAAATTGAGTCACAGTGGCTCTTAGCATCTCTGACAAGGTCAGGGACCAGGGCACAGCTGTGTCGCGTGGTCTCTGCTCCCTGCTGGCTCTGTTCTCTGTCTTTTTGTTTCCGAGGCAGTGTAAGAAGCTTCCGGTCTAACCCACAAGTATTTACAGTTCCTTGATCTCTGTGTTAACAATAAAAAAAAAAAGGAAGCATTGAAAGCCAGCAGGATGTTAGAAATTCTTGTCTTCTGATTAATCATCTTTCTTCTATTAAATCTTCCTGTCTTTATGTTAAGAAATCCTATTTGCGTCACACTATACGTGAAAATCAACACAGCAACTTCCTTCACAATGAAACAAACTAAAACGTCAGAAAGTATGGGACTCAGACATTCATGTGGCTTTTCCCTTGACCCACGTAAATTCTGAGCAGTGACTCTGGTCACATTTGCTACCACTCAAATAGTGTGTTTGGGAAGAACGTTAGTTCTTACTGCAACATTGTTTGCACACTGAATCTTTTCACAGTATATTTTAGAGAATTGCCAAAATCTATGTCGAACAGAGTATTATTTGAAAGTGACAGAATTTTATCTCAAGTCAGATCATTATTTGATACTTGGGAAAATTTTTGATAATAGCTTCATTGTGATAAAATGCGCATACCATAGGATTTAATCATTCACCATGTACAGTTTAAGAGTTTGAAGATTTACACAATTATAGAACCTGTACTTCAATCAGCTTTAGAAATGACAACAAAGAAAAGAACCCCATACCCTTGAGTTATGCCTTGCAGTTGCCTCAAAACATTGCCGCCCTCACACACTAGTCAACTACTTCCTATCTCTTAGCTTTTCCTAGGATGATATTCTGTATAACTAGAATGATACAATGGTCTTACTTCATGGCACAATGTACTCTCTATCCTAAAGTTTCACTTTCTTCATTTTTATCACCAAAGAAGGTTTCCTTGTGTGCATACTTCATTCACATTGTGCTTGTCCCTTCTTCACTTGATGGACATTGGGATGTCATGAATACTCACTGCTATAAACACTGGTACACACAGTGTGGATTAGTGTCTGTCATGTACATTTTATGTGAGACTAGGTTTTTATGTCTCTTGAATATACTTAAAAGTAGAATTTTTAGATCAAATGGAAACTCTTGCTTAATTTTTCAGGAAACTACCAACATACTTTTTCAAAGTAGCCATGCCACTACATGTTACATAAAGATTTAATTGAAGAGAATTTGACCCTGTGATTGGTTGCTGTCTCTGTGTTTGAAACTGACACATAGTCTAATGTATTTTAAGTGTGATTGTTTGTTCACTTCAGTTGTCCAAGTATTACATGAAATGAGAAGAGAATACAGGAAAGCTCTAAGGAGCCAAAAATAAAACCAAATAGTGTCACACAAACTCTTTATCTTCCCTTAAAAAAATTCCTCTAAGTTCTCTCCCAAAGCAGTTTACTTTTGCTTTTGCCAGTTTTAAGTCTCTTTCCCTGCTTTCCTGGACCTCTGAAGATGAAAATAAGAAAATTAGAAAACTGGCAAGAGTTTCTGAAAACCAGGTTACTAATGGTAGGAAAAAAAAAAAAGGGCCAAGGAACACGTAGGAAAATAAACTGAACGCAAAACCAGTGACTTAAGGGTGACTAAAGGATGACCTGAGGTCTCACTTCATCTGTTACAGTTGTGGACCCCTGTCCCAGAGCTGCATGAGACTGGGGCCATCTCATGTAGCTGTCTATTTAATGACCATCTGACTATTTAATATCATGCTGTAGGAAAAAAAAATCTAATGGAGGAATTGTAGAGAACCTTTGTAGATTTCTAGCTTTATGAGCTTGGACACAGAATGGTAATGTTGGATTTCTCATTCATCACATATGAAGTGCTGGATCTGAAATAGATATTATACACAAATCTGCTCAGATTTTTAAAAATCTCTTCACCTCTTCCTATAAGGAAGGCTTTATGCACTCACACCATACTTTAACACCTGTTTCAATAAAAGAAAATATACCTTGACAACTTGGAAAATCCTTTGAACTCACACCTTCATTTAGGAAAAAGACATTAAACACCTACTCACTTTCAGGTTTTGCTATAGACTTGAAAGGAGCCTATTTCTGTCTTTTAAGAGTATCTAAACTATATAGAATATCTATCACTACAAGTGACAGACTTCTACAGAGAAATAGAATAATGCTAATAATGCAATATGAGAGTCCATTGGTTGGTAAGTTACTACCTACCAGGAATTGTACTAAGCTGTCTACTCATTGTATAATTTAATACTTCTAGTTCTATAAGGCAAACACCTGTCATTTTTCTCAGGCACAGAGAAGTTAAGTAACTTACTGAAGGTCAAAAAGTGAGTCTTGTTTGCGATTTCAGAGGAAACAAATGAAAAAGGAAACAATCACTAGTTCTTTCCTTTCCAAAAGCCTTCTGGCAGAATGATACTGGATTCTCAGATAAGGATGTACTCTATTATTATATATGAATTCCACTGCAGGTCACAGAAAATACTTCAGCTGCCTTAAGTGGAAAAGAATTTGATAAAGGGAACTTAACACAGGCTAATAGAAAATAATTGAATACATGGAATAAAATAAGTACTTACGGTTATGAGAATTAGAGGAGCAGGCTTTTGGCTGGGCCTCCAGGAATGTCTTTGAGAGCCACAGAGAACTGGCCTATTGAGGGCACCAAGATCTGGGAGTTCAATCGATTCCTGATTTGAGGGTTTCACTGGCCTCAGCAGTGTTCTGGCCACAGCTAAGCAGCACATTCCTGCCACTAGCAGCTCCAGAGCCATGATGGTTCTGCCAAATCTGCATCCAGAAATTAAGTGTCTCACACTCTGGGTATTAACTTACTCCTTGGTTATCTTGGTTCTGAGCCCAAGGGTCACTTAAGAACATCTGATCTCCAAGACCTAACTTGCATCAAGAATCCTAGCTTCAAAGATATCTGGCATATTTCTCTTCAATCTCTGCTTATTACATGGTTGAAAAACTGCTCCAGTGTATGCACTATAACCAAGAATTCCTGGGCAAGCTCCACTATAGTTCATTCAAATGCTTTCAAATTTTTGTTGTCTCCTCTCTCCTCCATAAGGATCTTCTCACATTTCACAGTGCCCTTCTTCCTGAACATTTGTCCCAGGTATCAGTCAGTGTTTACTAGGGAAACAGATAGAACACAAGATATACAACTGTATAAGAATTTGTAAGACTGGCTTATGCCGGCCACCCACAGAGCTGGATGAGGAAGCATGCAGAAGGCTGTCTGCACACTAGCAACCAAAGGATCCTTTGAAGTTCTGGAGCTCACTGCAGTGTTCTATGGGAGCCTGTTCCAGGAGGCCGATGGGTCTGTCAAAGAAGGCTGAAGAGTCTTCTCTGGAGGCCAGGAATGACACCCAAGGTGAAGGTGGAGCCTGGAGGTCCTCCGAAGAAACAGAAGCAAGCCCGTCCTTCTTCATTGCCCCTTTGTACCATCCAGGTAGCAAGCTGCCCTAGGTTGAATCTTCCACCCTAGGAATTATTGAGCCAATTTTGTTGAGAATTCTTGAGCCAGTTTAGTTGAGATTTTCTTGCTGAATTTTACACAATCAATCAACCATATACTGCATTACAACTCCAATGCTTCGTTTTGTCTCTTCTTACATATAAATGAGCTAGCAAAAACAATTTAAATAAAATTATACAGTTGACAATTCATCCTCTAAATTTGACTGTAAATTTATGGTGTTTTTCTTTGAAAGAGTAAACATGTGCTGGTACTTGATTTTTATTTTCACAAGCTGTTATTTTGGCCACAGAGTTCTATTTATATTTGAATCCAAAAAACAGCCTGAATTTTATTATGTTCTGGTTTGGGGAGAGACAACTGAATGCAAATATAAGGTTTTTCAAGCTTTTATTCTATAGGAATGATGTTTCCAGAGTGCAGACAGTACACTTTGTTAATTCCCCCTTAAAACTCCCCTGGGCAAGGCTGTGTGTTCTTCGGGTTGCTAACTCCCTCCCTTGTCTTGTGTCCTCCCATAAGCATCATTATCATCCCTGGGCTCCTTCACTGCTCAACCCATATTCTTATCCCTTTACACAGGGATAAGGTCTGTGCCTAACCCCCAAGCACAGACCTCTGAGGTAGAAAAAGCATCCCAGCATAGGCAGGGCAGACGCACTCTCTCAAGAGGCGGCATCTGTGGAGCCCCTGAGTTGATCTCCATAGCGTATTCAAAGGCAAAGAATCTTCCCATTAAATTAAATCTTGATAGACAGCACAGTTTGTTTTGTGCTTCCAAACTTGTAGTAGGGTACTTTCAAAAACAATAAAAAGTGAAGCATGTTCTGCAGAAACTATGGTAGAAAGCATTCATGCATAGTTTCTAGCATTCAGAGAGAATGTCACATCGTTAGAAGGCAGAGAGCTCAGAGGTGGTGACAGACAAGCACTTGCCAGTCATGTCCTTTTCACTCATTTCCCCCTACATTTTGTAGCTTCTGTCATTTATGACAATATTATGACAGGTCCCTCGCAATGACCTCTGGTATTCGGTAGGAAAATCATAGCAGTAAGTACACTATTTTAGCCAAGTCTCTTTCTAGTGTTAGAGGGCGATTTTTGGTATTAGTGCTCAGAGTCAGTCTTTTTTTATTTTTGACTTTTTTTTTAAGAGAAAAGTCTACAAGGCGTTCAGGGTTTCACTACTAGATAGGACTCAGGGATCCACCTGTTTACAGTCTCCGAAGTGATGGGATTACAGGCGCGACACCACACCCAGTCTCAACTGCTGTGTCAGTCTGCCCCAGGGGTGGGGTCGGCAAGACAGGCCAGAAATTGAAACCCGGCCCCGGCACCTGCTTGCAGTCACTTTAATCTGCTGAGCTTTTTGGCCATTCCTTGAGCTATTTGGCCAGCCCTGACATTTTTATACGTAAAATAAATGCACAGTTATAAGGTCTCAAGCACTGTTTTCATTGACCTTAGAAACCCATATCTCTATAATAAATCTCAGGCTCTGAATAGTGCTAAAAATATTTGACCTCCTCAGGAAGAAACCAGGATCACATATTAAATGGTCACTTAACTTAATGCTTTGTTTGGTATTCATGAATGTTGTATATTTCTCTTGTGAATGAAATTAAGCTGCATAAACAATTAGACACATATGTATATAAAAGGCTTCTTTTTTTTTTTGTACCAGGAATTCGAACTCATGACCTCATGCTTGTCAGGCAGGCACAGTCCCACTGAGCTATATCACTGGCAATTTAGCTCTTTTCACCTAATAACATAGAAGATTTAGAATCCTGTTAAAAAGAAGGAAGTTGACTGTTCTTTTCCTGATTCATATCACACAGCTTATATGACAAGAAAGTCACTTGTGCTTATAGAACACACACACACTTCTTTGCTATGTAACAAAGAAGTCACCCTAAGTGCTTAGATTTGGATGCTAAGTGCATATAACTCAACATGAAAGAACAATTTTTAACTCAAATACAGTATTTGAAGCGAGGAAGTCACTTGATATATGGGTATAACTATAATATTTTTTCAGGACTGTCTGCCTTGGTGTTACATATTTTCAGTCTTCCTTAAAGCTACAACTGTATCATTCACTTTTCCATTTCTGGGACAAAATACCCAACACCCTCCAGGGACAAGAGGTTTACCTTGGCAGACAGTTATGAAGGACTTGGTCTGCAGTGGGCCCCCTCGATGGCAGAAGTAGCACAGTGGACGCATACGGAGGAGAACAACTGCTCACTCTGAGATGGTCAGGAACAAGGGTGTCCACAGAGAGGTCGGGGACAAGAATGCCACTCCAAGTCACACCACATTTTTCTGTCAGGCCTCAGATCCCACGTTCAGCTATGAATTCCTCCATGGATTTAGTCACTGATGAAAGTTGTACCCCCGTAGCCCAAACGCCTTTCAGAACCCCACCTCTGAACACATGAGACTTTGGGGGGAACGTTTTAGACCTAAACCATAACAAATATTATTCTCAACTCCGTTTGAAAAACATGCAAAAGTAATTTTAAGATTATAGGTGAGAAATGTAAAATTATTACTAAATTTTATTTCTCTGTTGTATTTTTCTAAAATATTTAATATATATTTTGGCTTCTCTTCACAAGACTGACATTAAATTTTTGAGAAACAAAGTACCACCCTTGGGTACCACCTTTCCAAGTCCTAATTTCCTTGCATAGGATTTCAATTTTTCTAGTAGCTAGTTTTCAGAGGATTCTATGAACTCTATTTCTTGAAATCCTTAATAAATTTGCTTTCATCATCTTAAAAACATCTTCTAAGTTACGCTACTTTATTTTTAATTTTACTTATTTGTTTGGTATAGAGTCTTGCTGCACAGCTCACACTCACAGTGATCCTCCTGTCTTAGACTCCCCAGCACTGGGATTACAGGTATGTGTCACCATGCCTGGATTCAGCAGGCAGCATGGCATGCCTGGGGCTCAGGAGCCAGCACAGTACTGAGGATCAAACCCAGATCCTTGTGTTTGCCAGGAAGGCACTTAGACCACTGAGCTATCTCCCTAGCCCCATAAGTTATGCCATTTTAATAAGTTAATAAAAAATGTCCCTGAGATTCATTTAATTATACTAGATATCTCCTATTTGTAATTCTTCTAGAATATAATATTTCATTATGCTGCTTCAATGATTTTTTTCCTGTCACATAATTTTTAGCAACAAACACACATTGCATGCCCAATGATCACCATATGGATACTGAAAACATGACAGCAAATACAAAGCTATTCTGTTAACATGAGCTCGTATATGGTCTATTTAAGAGAACACCCCACATGCAGCTGAGAAGAATGAGTAGTCTAATGGTGTTCAGTGGAGCACTCCGTAAATGTCTGCTAGGCCCATTGGTTCACAAGCTTTGTTCAGTTCTGTTATTTCTTTGCTTATTTTTTTGTCTAGCTAATCTATATGTTTATGGTAATAAGGTGTTAAGTTGTTCCATTCCATCCGTGTTATTGCTTACTTACTTTTTCATGTCTATTAATATTTATCTTATATAGTTGGATGCTCCCGTAAGGAAATACTGTGCCAATTTCCCAGACTTGGTTATTGTGAAAAACAAGAGACTTTCTTCTATAAGAAATGGATATTCACATCAACCTTGAAATTTAAATTATTTTATATTCTTTTTTCAGATGGCCTAGTTTATTTTGCCTTTACTAGTTAACTATTTTTCTAAGAACTTTTCTAATTCATCAAACTACTGAGGGATTAACATGTTCACAGTTAAGGATGTGGACACTTGCAGTTTAAGTATTTCCTGCAGCACACTGTTGGTTCTACAGCTCAGCAGGCTGCTTCACACATTGTCCCTCTATCCTTATGGCTTATTTGAACCCCTAATTCTAGACGGTTGTTTATTCATAGATTACCTTTTACTGAGTGCCTGCTATATGACACATTTTCTGAGGCACTGAATAGCAAATAAAAAGGATGAAAGTCCTGGCTTTCATAAAGCTGATTCTAGAAGGATAATGCAGTTTTGTTTTTTAGGTGTTTTGTTTTGTTTTATTTTGTACAGGATCTACAAGGTTTCACTATACAGGTCAGACGCACAGTGATCCTCCTGTTTTCAGTCTCCCAAGAGCTGGGATTACAGGTGTGCACCACCAAGCCCAGCCTCAATCGCCCTCTCAGCACACCTCGGGGGCAAGGCTAGCAGATCCTGTCAGGGATCAAACCCAGGTCCCTGCATCTGCCTAAGTGGGTGCTTCAGTCTGTTGAGCTATCTGACCAGCCCTCAGATAACTTTTAAGTAAATATACTGTATTTTAGAATGTGACACATACCTCAGAAGAAATGATGAAGAATATGAAATATTAGTGAAGGCTGCTGTTCTACACTACTGTCTCCTCCCAGATTTGATGTCTTGCAATCCTAAACTCTAATAGTGTGGTGTCTGGAGGCGTGGCCAAGGGCAAGAAATTAGATAGGAACATGCAGGTAGAGCCCTTATGATGCTCTCAGTGCCTTTACAAGAAGAGGAGGCAGCATGAGGTCTTTCTTCCTCACTGCAAGAACACAGTGAGAAGGCACCAGCTGGAAGCTGAGACTTGATCCTTGATCCTCACCAAACCCAGACTCTGCCGTCACCTTGTTCGTGGACTTCAATTTACTGAAACTGTGAGAAGTTAATTCCTAATGTTCATGACAGCCTGTCTACTGCGTTTTGCTATGGCCAACAGAATTCACTGGGATAATACCAGGCTTAAAGCTTTAGATGGGATAGGAAGAAATGAACCATGTAGATACTGGTGAAGTGTTCCACACAGAGAAAATTCTGAGGAAAAACGAGGATGGAATGGAATAAATAACAGAAAATTCAGAGAAATGGGGGACAGAAAGGGGCCGGGGAGGGGAGATAGCTCTGTGGTACAAGTGCCTGCCTGGCAAGTGCAAGGTAGTGAGTTTGAACCCCAGTCCCGCTAAAAAAGAAATAGAGGACAGAGAGGAAATCACAGACAACTTTGCAACTTATAGTAGGGACAGTAAAATTCTGGTTTGCAATCATAACTTGTTCTGGGAACATCCTTGTAATCTAAAACACTTGTATGTCAAAGCCGATTTGCCCATAAGAAATATTAGAAATAATAGAGGGGCTGGGGCGATAGCTCAGTAGAATAAGTGCCTGCCTGGCAAATGCAAGGGCCTGAGTTCAATCTCCAGTTCTGAAAAAAAAAAAGGAAAAGAAAAAAAGAAATAATGGGGGTAAAAAATAATGGAAATTCAAATGTTTTATTCCACAACCCGAAGATATCCATTCAAATATTCCAATACAATCATAAAAACTGGTAACAATATTGTAATATAATACAAAATAATAAGGAAAATATAAAGAACAATAAATTAACCAGCATGTACCTTTAAAAACCTTCCTGGCTAGTGTAAGGCAGACAAGAGCAAAGTTAATATGCAGGACAATTTTCACTATCACTAACGGAAACACTGCTTTCCACTGGCTCAATGGAACTTTTTCCTTTTCATGCAACTTTAACTGGAACCTATCCAATGACACTTGCTTTTGGTCTCCTTTTTAATATTTCACAGAAATGCAACATTGCATTGTCAGAAAACAGATTTATTACTCACACTGCTACAGACTTATTCTGGCAGTGTTTTGTACAAATTTTCCCACATTTTACACATTTCCCTAATCTAAGTGAAGAATTTCCCCACCTTTTTTCCTCCTTCTCCACAGATGAGATCTCCCTAAGTAGAGTCCTAAGATTTCTTCATAATTTTCCTTGGTCTTTCTTCTTAAGCTTACCTCTAAGTAGCTAAGGTGCGTTGTGTGTGTGGTGGTGGTGGTGGTGGTGGGGGTTACATTTTTATGAACTGAAAATAATACTCAGTGTGTACAATTTGTCATTTTGATACACTTGTATAGTTGTGAAGCCAACACTGTAACGTGTGGGTATCACCCCCAGGAGGTGGATTTGTACTCCACCATCTCCATCCTGCTCCCCACAGCCTTCCCAGGCCATGGCTACTCCCAGCCTCCTGTCACTATCAAGAAGTTTACACTTTTTCCAATATTACACAATTGAAAAAATTCAGTATGCACTGTCTTTCTCTATCTTCTTGCACTCTCAATAGCCAATTTTTGAGATTTGTCCACACTGCTGGTGCCTTAAGACTGCGTTCCCTTTCTTGCTAAGCAGTTTTACATTATATGGATATATCATAACTTGTTCATCAATCTGTTCATTTGTTCCCCCTTCGTATCTGCTAAAAATAAATCCATGTAAGAAAATTCAAATATTTGTACAAACAAATGCTTCGATGCATCTGGATAAATACCTAGAAATAGAATCACTGAAACATGTAATAGATATAAATGTACATTTTTAAGAAAGTGACAGATTATTTTTTCAATGTGCTATCATT
>PVKN010036273.1:0-11471 GCA_004027915.1 Capromys pilorides | reverse complement strand
GCCTAATGAAGAAATTTTAATCAGTGCTTGTTGAACTGAAGACAAAAATGTAGTTTGTTTCTACAGATTTGAGGAGAATTAACATGTATCTGATTGTTAATATTTGATTCTTGTTTAATTATTTACGATATCAAGGAATGAATCTGTCAAGTAAATAATGAAATGCGTACATGTGGCATATGTAATTAGTTTAGGTGCATAAATCCAAAATGTTCACTTTATAGTTGTCAGTGCAAAATTTATTAATAATGAGAAATGTTAAGTGAAGAAAATTCTTAACACAGTCTGCCTCATTAGGGTGGATTATAGCAATTGTCCGTCAAAGATGAAGAAAGAGAAGAGAGGAAGAAGAGCAAGCAAAGTGGTAGAGGCTTCTTTGTCTAAAGTGTGCTTTAATGGTTTAAAAACATTAGTGAATTGGGGCACATTTTGTTTTCTACTGTTTAGATGTGCCTGATAGGAACAAATGGGTTGAGGATGAGTGCTGAAAATGGAATAATTCCTCATTGAAACAACAAAACAGGACCACCGAGGCCTCAGAGATTCTAAACTCTAATGATTATTTAAGTAGAGGTTGGGGTGGGGGGGAAATTCACCAATGTCTGGGAACTAAAAAAACCCACTCTTTAAGACAACTAGATTTGACCTTCAGTGAATTGTGAAGGGGAAGAGACGGCCAGCAATGTATCCTCAGCTGTGCTCTTCCATTTTCTTTTCTTCACTGACCAAGAGGGACTGGGAGAGAAGTATCTTGTTAAGAATGTCCCTGATTACCCTGTAAATGGTATGGCCTCATTAAAGTATTGCTTATTATATATATAAAAAAAGAATGTCCTGAGGGCTTGCCTGGGATACTGGGACATACAATAAAACAAAGATCTGAACAGATCATGGATATAGGTGAGGGGAGTTGGAGCAGCAGATCAAATCTGTAGGTAAGATGAGCTGGTTAGTGAGTTTTTGGGCCCCCAGGATATAGTGCAAATCCTACTCTCGCAGAGACCTGGATGAGCACCAATTCCACATTAAAGGATCTGATTGACTCACTTGGTTAGAGTTACTGTAGTCCTTAATGTTAATGACAAATAGCACTGAATTACAAAAGGGGCAACCAGCTAGAAAATAAGACAATGAGATCTTGTTGTACTACTAACTAGAGTTACAACAAAGTTCTCCAAACTCCAGGGCCTCAGTTTCTTCACCCATCAAAAGGAGAAGGCTGCAATTCTGACTTTGGTGGTCTCTGATGTAGAGAGATGGTATTAGAGTACAATTGGATTATGTACAAACAGTTCCATGGGCATCTTGAGGCAGAGCAGGCGAGAGTTAGTCCTATTGCATGAACAGTTATTGTCTAATGGTTTATCGCTATGGGAACAGTCACACATTTATTAGAAGATGGAAGATATGACTGCGAAAGAGAGCCCACATATTATTTAAGTAAATGACATGAGTCTAACTGGAGCCACCACTTAAGAACTCTTTTACCTTACATGAATAAAAATTAATGAAGTCTAGAAGGCCTATTTAAGAAAAGGTAGTGATATTCCAAAATGAAGAATATAAATATATGTTACAATTATGCTACCTGCCTTGATGAAAGTAGGGGAATGGCTATTTAACAACTTTATTTTCAAATGCTTCTGTAATTTACAGACTTTCATTAAGATAACTATCTAATGGTGAATAGTCCAGCTACCAAATTACTTGTTAAGTCAAAGGGAATTATTTGCTATCATCCTGACTTAATTCTCAGATGTCTGCAAATAAAAAAAAAACTTGGAGCAAAAATGGCTTAACTCAGCCAGGCATTAATATTGTTAAAGGAAAAAAAATCTATGTGGAACCCACAAAGTGGCTGGTTATTCAGGAGGAAGAAACAAAGTGAGAGAGCAAATGTGATTTTATCATTTGCTAAAAAATTATCAGTTGGATTCAAGCAATCAGCTTATTAAAAACTACATATCTATATCTATATCTATATCATTTTAAAAATACTTCTACACTTCTACCCTACAAAAGGGTACCCTTATTTCTTAGGAGCCCAGCCTATAATCTTGGAAAAATTATATATAATGCATGTGGACTGTGTATGTAGTGTGTTATGTTTTGCATCTAGTTGTCCCCCCAAAGCCTCATGTAAATCATGGGGCTGTCAAGCTCGAGGCTCCATCATCGAGCATGGGGCCAGGGGATCAGGGTGGTGCTTGAGGGCAGGGCCAGAGAGGTTCAAACCCTTAAAATGACAGTATGCGTCTCCCCTACCTCCCAACCCTGGTGGCCCCTCTTGGAAGTATGGAACCCATCATCCTGGACACGGTGGCACAGTGTCTCGAGGTCTTGCTATGTAATTCAGGCTGCTTTAAACTATGAAACTTCCAGTAATTGCGAGCTAAATAAACCTTTCCTTCCCTAAGCTCGTGTCAGGTATTTGTCCCAGCAACGACAGAAGAGTAAGTAAGGCAAAGTGTGTTAAGGATTAGCATACTAAGGTCATTAAGCTTGGGGATGGTTCATATGACTGGGAGAATAGGCAAAATTCAGCCTTTGCTTTGGCACTGCTTGTCCTGTCCTCTGCTTTCCTACTCTTCTTCTCCCTCCCTAATATAAAGGAGGAATAAAACCTGATTAATAGTCATTTATGATAATCTCACTTCCTTTTGTAGAGATAGCTTAGAGATAGTCAAATGACTCGTTCTGGCTGAGTTAGGTTCTTCTAAGGACTGTGGTATATTTTCACCACTCTTAAGAAATTTAAGGTAAGAACAGCTCATCCTTTCTGCCTGGATTTGTAATGTCGTAAAGTGAGCTGGAAAATACAACAGCCATTTTGGACCTTGAGGAAAACTACCTAAGGATGAAGCCAGTAGGCTGAGGATCACAGAGTGGAAAGATGAGAACTTGGACCCTTGATAACATTGAGCATTTAAGCATATTGAATCCTTGACATGTGCCACTTCTGTGCTTCCTCTACATGAGATATTACATGTTGGTGAAGTTAGGAGACACAGGTTTTCTATTACTTAAGATGATGGTAACAAAAACAAGGTATAAGAGGCTTTATCATGAATGTGAAGTTAAATAATTCTTCTGATAATATTTAATATCCAATTCACTTGTTTGCACAGTAATGGTCCTCTAGTTATTGAACATGTGCATTATTTTAGGAATGAAGGTGTCAGTAAACAACACATGGTAAATATTGCTGAAAACAAATACTAATAACTCAATATTTAGTGTGTTTGTATGTGAGAAACAGGAAAGTTTCTTGAAAGAGTTGGTCTTTTGCCTGAACCTGTGAGAATGCATGGTATTTGAACAGCTGGAGGTAGAGCCAGAACATTTTAGAAAATATGGTCTAACACCAGCTGCAGAGTAGGTCATAGGAGGAAAATGCAGCAGTATGATTTGAGGATGTAGGGTAGTAGTCACATAAAGCTGGCTCTGGGCTAGGTACAGACCAGGGAGGGCCTTTAAGGTCTTGGGGCTTCCTTTCCATGTAGTGGAAGAACACGACCATTGGACCACTCACTGTTTATTGACCCCAGATGAATGAATAAAACATATAATACTTATTTTGTATATTTTAATGGAAAATGTTTGTGACTTTCGTTAAACAATAAAAATCCATTTTCCATTCTAATTTGCGTTTGGTTTTAGAGCCCTTGGCAAAAGAAACTAGTGCATGACTGGTGAAACAGCCACTGTTTCCCAAAAGGTGCAAAACTAGATGTGGAGTTCTCCAAAGAGAGGACTTGAGCCCAGTAAGCGGCATTTCACAGTGTCAAGGTTAGATGGCTGGGGTATGGGTGCAGGATGGCTGGAGGCAGGGTCTGGTGCTTCTGTGAAGAAGGGTTGAACAGGTGTGTATGTAGCAAAGAGATGCTGTTCTGAGTAGAGAGAGAGAGAGAGAGAAATCTGTCTGGAGCCTTGAATGTGGATGAGGCTGGAGGCCAGGGCCAGGAGGAGAAGCTGGCAGTCTGCTGCAAGGGTCCCTGTCAGTGCCCAGCAATGTCACCTTCTGATGAAGAGATGGAAATAGCAGGGCTAGAGACAGGGCTGAATTCCTGGAGCTTTATTTGCTTACTTCTTTGTATCTTCTCCTATTCCTAAAAGGAATCAGCCTTAAATATATTTGTGAATTAACTGAAACAGTATGATTTTATTGCAGGTAGAGATAAAGGAAGTATGTGGATTTTCTAAACTTTAACCTTCACTTCCCATTGCCCTCACCTCTGCAATCTCCACAAAGGGAAGCTTTGTTGCCTGGCTCTGAGCTAGCAGGTGGGAGGGGGAAGGACGAGAATTACTTCAGGGTCTCTAGCTTAAAGATCAGAAGTCTTTTTTTTAGACTACCCTGCAATTGTCCCCTCCCATGGTCTTGGCCAGGACTGGTCTCGTTTTTTTTCAGGCCCATCCCTGGCTAAGAGAAAGAGTCAACTGTAGCTGATGCAGACCACCTAGGGTTCATCCTTGGCCATGATGGGAGAGGGAGACATGGTTAGGGGACAGGAGTGCAGAACCACATCAGAAAGAAAGACTGGGAAGAAGATACTGCAGAGTGGTGAAAAGCGCAGACCTCTTCCTAACTAGGCTAGCCTGGATTCTTCTCAGGGCTCAGGTAGCCCTCAGTTTCCAGGTCAGCAATAGGGCTCTTGGGTCAAAAGCAACGTAGGTAGAGCAGCAGACACGTCTTGCAATTAATACACCTTCAAAAGGTGAGTCTGATTATTGTTATGCTGCTGCTATGGTTATTAATACGAAATGACCTAGCTCTTTCCTTCCAGGAGTTCACAAAGTGAAGGCGACTTCCTGCCCAGGAGTGCTCGCCTCTGTGTCAGTGCCAAAGAACAGCTCTTGTGAAGACTGCTGTCCATCTGCACACGAGGTGCCTCAGTTTCCTTACGAGGAACCCAGCCAAGCCTGGAATTGCAGGGCGGGTCCAACACGGAGCCTGGGCTGCTCCAGGAGGCAGCAGCGCACGGTGGCCTGGGGGACACGGAGCAAACAGCGTGTTCCCTTCCCCTGCTCGCTCGGTGGAGGGAAATGGGGCGCGAGGGGTGCTCAGCGACCTCTCCCCTCAGGGTTCAAGGCGACACTGGGCACCCGCCGGGTACCACTGCTGTATTCCGGTCTTTCCAGCCTTCCTAGGGTGAGAGAGACAACGCTGCCCCCTCCCCGCCGCCTCCTCGCCCCAGCTCAGCGCGCGTTCGCGCCCGGGGCGCCCGACTCCCCTCCGCCCGCGGGGACCGTGGCGGCGCTGCGCCGTGCGAGCCATTTGCATTCGCGGCAGTCATTTTTATACGCCGAGGTAATGAAGTTGTCAGCGGCGCCCCGAGTGTGGCAGAGCCCGATATTCAAATCGCCCCGCCTGCTCCGCCCGCCGCCCCGCCCGCTCCCACGAGCCCCGCGCCGCCGCGCCCCGTTTCCCCCCGGCCGCGGCGCCCGCGCCCGCGCCGCTCCCCAGCTCGCGAGGCCTTTGTCTCGTCTCCCTCTCTTCGCCTCCCTCCCCTTCGTGCGCCTGGCAAACCTCAGCCCCAGAAGCGAGGACCTCGCGCCTGGTGACGCCGGCGACCCGCACTCCCCGAGGCGGAGGGCGGCCCCGGGCCCGCAGGCGGCTCTCAGCCCCAGCCCGCCGCCCCCGCGTTCCTCTCCCCGCCGCCGCCCGCAGCTCGCCCCTCCGAGCCTCCTCGGCTCCTTTTCCAAGAAAGATGACCTAACACTGGGCGATCACATGGGCCTGAAGTCGCTGTCTTCCCTCTTTCTGTATGCATATTTGTGGTCATTTTTATGATTAGAAAAACCCAAACGTGCCCATCCACTCAGGCTGCCAAGAAAAGGCTGTCGCAGCGCTGGGACGGAAACGAGGTGGAAAGACAGACGCGCATTCGCCTTGACACAGGCAGTCGGAGGGAGACAAAGGCAGGAAGCTCCAGGACTCATTTCCCGGGGCCTCCCCACCCCTGTGTCTCCCTGGACAGACCTGACCGCTGGGCGCCGCCGGAAGTGAGCGCTCCACGTGGAAAACGCAGCTGGGCTGCAAAGCTGACTCGGGATGGTATGGAAAGGCGAAAGCAGCCCTCTCCTTAGTCATTTAAAAGTACTGACTGGTTATTTCAGTATTTTGAATATAATGAGTGAAATAAAACATAGTACTAGAGTCAATTAAACGTTTCTTTTTACTTTTTTCAGGAAACGTGGCTACATATAACATGTTAATGACACATAAGGCTCATGTGCTGTGTTGGATGCCGCTCCGCTGGTGAGGCGAACGCAGACCGAGGAGCTTCCTTGCTCTAACCCTGCTTCTCACCTAGCTCTGTAGATGGCTTGACGCAGAGAAGACAAGCAAGGCCTTTGGATCTTAGGCGTCAAATGCCCAGGAAATTAATGAGTTGGCTTTATATAAAAAAAAAATCCTGGGCAGGGCAGTGGTTTACATGGTAACGCTCTCGATTCCTTTCCCCTTTGTTCACACTTGGCCACAGCCATGCGGCAATGCCCTGGGCCAACCCTCCGCGTAGGAAGTTGGCCTCTCGGAGTGTTGTGTGTCTTTTAGGAGTTATTTGCTGCACACTAAACTTGCTGACATGCCATTTAGAAAAGTGAATACTGTGTATGCACTGTAACAACTATCTCATAAGTATTTTTGGTGTACGTTGGACCTCAGCACTCACAGGCTGAGGATTCAGGGGTCCCGGAGTATGCATTGACACGATGCGCTGCAAATGATCCAGGCACAGGGTAGTCCCCGAGCGTGCGTTGAGCGCACTCATGGCCATGGCTCCTACAGGGCTGCTACGGTGCAGCTGCCAATGATCCGTGTGGTAAAGGCTCCCCGAGTACACATTGACACGATAGACTGGAGTTGTTTGGGTCTATCGTGGCAATGATCCGAGGATAATGGAGTTATCTTGCGATCCGAGCGCTCCTGGTCCTAATGGCGTAACCAGAGCTGCCCCAGATAAGTGGCACTGTGACTCTGGGTGCTGGGCACAGTGGTCTTTGCCCTCCTGCATTGTGACATTGCGGTGTGGCCAAGATCTGTTGATGCTGTGACTGATGCAACTGAGCTACTGGTTTTTTTTCTCTCCACATGAACTTTTGTAAAATGCTGCCTGGGTGTGTGTGGGGTGTCTGTGTACTGGTGGTGTCGTCCAGTTAATGATAAACTCAAGACATAGGAGAGATCATATTTAAAGAGCAAACAATGGCTTGGGGAAGATAAGCTTGGGAAATATGCATTTGAAGGAGAACAAATATAAAATAAGTAACTTAATTCTGAGAAAATCTTGTGACTGAAACAAGAACAGATAATGTAAAAAAAATAGTAAGAGGATGGACACTTACAGTGCTTCTATAAAAGTAATATATTTAATAGGATTCAGACATTGTGGAACTGTATGAAATAAACAACAAAATTCTATCTCCCTTTCACATCTCACTTCTACACTGTCCATTGTTACAACCGCTATTAATATGTTTGTTTATTCTTTTGGAAAACATTTTTTTTTTTTGTACTACTAGTAATTAAACCCAAGACTTTCATACTGAGTTACATTTGCACTTCTACAGATATTCTTATTTTTCAGAGTCTCCTTAGGTTGCTAAATTGTTTAGGGTGGGCTTGAATTTTTGATCTTTCTGTCTCCGCCTCCCAGAGTTCTGAAAATGCAAGAGTATGCCACCATGCCTGGCTTTTTCCAGTAACTTTTATATACATACACACATATGTCTGCACTCTTCCTTTACACAAGTAGACTGATGGCAGCATGACTTCCCAATGTCTTGTACTTTCTCTTAATGGCATACTGAATCTCTCTCCTCAGGGACACCTGCATCTCTTGCATAGTTTGCAACAGCAGCCTGGAATGCTGGCCTATGGAGGTAACATTTTTTTTTAAAATTTGTTCTTTCTTTCTTTCTTTCTTTCTTTCTTTCTTTCTTTCTTTCTTTCTTTATTTTCTTTTAATAAGAAATAATAATGTGACATTTTCAAAAACACATTAGTAGTACATTCCCAATAATTGATACAATGCATATTGTTGCCCTCATAGTAGTTATACAAAGCATAGGATGTAGACATGATAATTTTTCTAATCATTGTTGGTACAAAAAATTTCTTCTCATTGAACTAAGAGAAAGTTGTTGTATGCATAGTCCAGTATTCCATCATCACAATGGGTTATTGGCAGAACTGACAATGTTGGAAGCTGTTGATTTAAGCCTTTTACAGCTCAGCATACTGATCTAGCTTTACGTTTTATGCCTCATGGTTAAACTTTTCTGGTGGGTGGTTAAGGGCAAGTTAAAGCAAGTTCTGTATAACAAAACATGTAACTTTTGTATCTTTCAGTGTTAATCAGATCCCTTCAGGATTTACTTTGAAACCATGTACAGTGCTTTGTAGAGCTGTTGTCAGTGTCAGCTGTCCGTATGAGTCACGGCCATTGCTTGACTAGTTTGCTGTCTGTGAAAGCCTGAGAGAATGCCCTCTCTCTAGGTGACTTTCCTTAGGAACACTATACATCATCAATCCATTTCCTCTGTGATCCCATAATTTCCTTGAACAGAAAATTTGGGAAACCACTGAGGTTTAGGATATTAGAGCACAGGTTCTCTTATGTCCTGAGTCCTCACTGATCTTGAAGGTCTAGGGCCAAAATATTGGCAATCCTTGTAGCCCTTCTTTTTCTCTAATTTTTGGTCTGTAAACTTACATTCTGAACCCTCCAGAAGAGAAGCTTCATGACACTATTACTCTATAACGTAGGTGCTTGAGCTTAATATCACTGTTTCTGAACATCAAACATCTTACACTTAACTTGGAATTGGTATGTTCCATCAATCATTGATATTCTAATAAATTCCTATACAATATGACAAAAGCAGTTACACATTTTTACACAGACACTCAGAAATCTAAGTATATGCAAAATTGTAGCCAGTCAATCCTATGGCATTTTTCCTAGACTTACTCTTATTTAATACCCATTTTTGTTTTCTTGTATACCAATCATTTACTTGAGAGAGAGTATAGCAGTAACTGAAATTACATTAGAAACAGCACAAATCTAAAAGACAAGAATGACAGGCATTCCAAGCATAATTTTAGTGTTACCTATTGCTATCCTCAGTGTGAAAAATATTTCGGTGGTTCTTAGGACCATTATCTAATTCTTCCTGTGTATATAAATGTATGGTTTTGCTCCTGCCATGTTTCCTATCTTTTCTGTTTGCAGTCACTTTGTTGTTTAACACTTAAGTCCTTAGTTCCATTCAGCTGTGTTATGCCTTTCTATTTTTATTTCTTCTTTAGATTTCTTACACTAGGGAGACTATACGATATTTACACATGTAGGTCTGATTTATTTCACTTATGAGTATATGTTCAAGATACATCCACTTATATATGAAGTCTTCTAGTTTATCGTTCTTTTTTTTTTTTTTGCCTTTTTGAGACAGGGTCTCGCTATGCAGTTCAGGTTGGCCTTGAGCTCACTTTTGTAGCCCAAGCTGGTCTCGAACTCACACCGATCCCTCTGCCTCAGCCTCCCAAGTGCTGAAACTACAGGCGTGCACCACCACACCCGGCCCTAGTTTATCATTTTTTATAGCTGAGTAATATTCTATTGTTTAAAAATACCACATCTTTTTCAACCATCCTTTAGATGATGGGCATTTTGGTTGTTTCCAAGATTTGGCTATCACAAATTGTGCTGCTATGAAGATAGGTGCACAGATATCACTATGATATGATATTTTCGGATATAACAATTTTTAAATGCATGCTATTTCAACCATTCCTGCAGTGAATATCTTTGTGTTTCTTCATTTATGAATTTGTACAAATAGGTTTATCCGGGAAGCATTTAGCAATCCAAACACTGGGACAAAAAGACAGATATTTAAATATTGACACACACTGCCAAGTTAACCATCATACCTTGTAACTCTCAGTTGGATGTCTAATTTCCCACTTCAGGCCAATGTGGCATTTGATCACAGAGGACACTTTCGATATGTGAGAGTCAATTTTCCTGGTGAAGTTCTCTGCTCAACTTTATGGGGAGATTCCAGCACTGAGGCTTTGATAAATGCATTGAAGTGTAGGAGAGATACCACAAAGTAGGAAGTCCTGTTAGTCAAGATAAAAAATGACTGAGCCACAAATCACACTGAGATCAGTTGAATTTTGATAATAGCCTATCAGCATGGAAGAACTGGAATTAGATCACATTAATTCATTATTCAGCAAATATTTGTTGACAAGGTATAGTTCCTTCTCTTCATATTGTCAATTGTTTGCTGCCCTTTAAGTTCTGAAAAAATTTGGGTTTTATTCTCACTGAGCACACCTTGGTCAGTACAAAGTATCATATTTAGTTCAGGCAAGAGTCTTCGTAGGAGGGCTTTGCTATGGATTCTATGTACAGGATGGTCTCCTAGGAAGCACTTTTGGAAATGCCCAGTACCAACGTGTGAGACAGATGGCGCACTGTGAACTTTCAGCAGGTCTCTAGCTTCTTGGTGTCCTTTGTAAAATTTTAAGACTACAAACAGTAACTCCTTGGGCTGACCAGCCAGTCCTCTTCAATAATGAAAGAATTTCACAAACTCATTTCCCACGTGAGTCCCTGATCATGAGAGATGTTACGGTCCATGTTTTGTCCTGTGGGTAGTCTGCTTGTGTCCTTTTTTTTTGGAACTGGTAATCAAACTCAGGACCTTGTGCTCGCCAGGAAGGGGTCATTCCACTGGGCTATGTCCCCAATCCTTCTGCTTATGTTTATTGTATTTTCTTCTAAATAACTTCAGAAACAACTTAGAAAACTCCGAGTCTAAAAGCCAGGAGAATTACATAAAATTAATTTCGAAGTCAGCTTAGACTTTCATGAACCCCTCACTACCTTTGTCAAGAAGAATCAGATTATTGTCAGAACCATTGGGACCTGTAGTAGTTATAGACATAAAAAACTTTCATCAGTCATCTACTGGTAAAGATTGTTCTTTGGTCACTGTGAAGGCGAAAGTCCCTCTACCAGTATGAAGTAGAGAAGCTGCAAAATATGTCATACATATCACTGGTGCCAAGAAACTAAGTATTTTTATACCAGTCAAGACCTGGAGAGCCAAGAATATCCATCTGAAGCCACAGCGCAGATGGAAATAGTGCTGTTCAGCTGAGTGTGGTGATACATATTCACTTTCACAGGCTTGGCATTCTGGCAGCTGAGTTTGAGGCCAGCCTGGGCTACATAGTGAGTTCAAGGCGGATCTGACTACATAGTAAGACCTTGTTTCTCTTTTCTTCTTCTTCTTCTCCTTCTCCTTCTTCTTCTTCTTCTTTCTCTTCCTCTTCTTCTTCCTCCTCCTCCTCTTCCCCTCCCCCTTCTCTTTCTTCCCCTCCTCCGCCTCCTCCTTGTTCTTTTCCTCTTCCTTCCTGTCCTTCTCTTCTCCTCCTCCTTCCT
>PVKN010036272.1:0-11477 GCA_004027915.1 Capromys pilorides | reverse complement strand
ATGCCTGTAACTGCAGCACTTGGGAGGCTAAGATGGGAGGATCAGTGTGAGTTCAAGACCAGCCTGTGCTACAAAATTGAGCTCAAGGTCAGCCTGAACTGCATAGTGAAACCCTGTCTTAAAAAGACAAAATAAATAAATAAATATGAAGTTGGCCAAATAGCTCAGCGGATTAAAGTGCAGGGGCCTGAGGTTCAATCCCTGGGCCTCAGGACTGCCATGCTGGCCCCGCCCCTGGGGCATGCTGAGACAGCAATTGAGACTGGGCATGGTAACACACATGCCTAAACTCCCAGCTCTTGGGAGATTGTAAACAGGTGGATCACTGAGTCCAATCTAGTAGCAAGACCCTGAACACCCTACAGGCCCTTCACCCCACCCCCAATAAATAAATAAATAAATAAATAAATAAATAAATAAATAGTGAACTAAATGATTTGAGCAGCTGACAGACCACAGAATGGGAAAAAAGTAAGAGTCTATTTGACTTTAAAACTTACAACATTCGTTTTCATATAGTAGAAGGTTAGCAATATCAGAATCTATCCCTTTTACTATGAGTCCAATGTAAGATTTAGTTTTAGAAAGTAGTAGCTGTAAAACTATTATAAAGGTTATCTATTGATTTTTAATTTTATTTGGATAAGCATCCTATTGATCAAGCAGAATTAATGATAATTACTGAGTATAATGCAAGTGTTATAAATAGTATTTTTTTGCTATCTAGAGCTGTGGTGAAAAGGTAATGAGAAGCTCAAGCCATCAGTGTCTCCATCTTAACACGTAGGGAGTCAAGACAAGTCTATGCAGGTCAATAGACCAAGCAACACGAACATGTTTACCCCTAAAAGTTTGTAAGTATGCAGAATTTTAAAAAATTATACAGATAATCAAGTGTGAAGGCACATTTAAAACACAAGTAACCTAAAAGAATCATGAATCTAAAACCAAACACTATGGAGTCTTATTTTATGCTCATTTCATTTACACTAGAAGAAGGCAAAAAAAAGGTTACCATCAACAAGCTAAATTCATCTCGCATAAGCACAAATGAGAAACTTCTACTCTAACTTGATAAGTCATTAAATAGCACTACAAGAAAGTTTAGAATTAAAGAGATGATGACCAGAAGAATTAAAAAATTGAAATGGTTAAAAGTAGAACTAGCACTTGGGAAGCTGAGGCAGGAGGATTGGTGCAAGTTTGAGACCAGGCTGGGCTACAAAAGTGAGCTCAAGGCCAACTTGAACTGCATAGCAAGACTCTGTCTCAAAAAGACCAATAAACAAATAAATAAATAAATAAACAAACAAACAAATAAATGTAGAACTAAGTATAAAGAAAAGGATATTCTATTTTTAATATCATTTTTTCCTTTCAACATTACTGCACTCTGAGCCATCTGAATTAGGCATAAGATTGTAAAAACCCCTCAGAGACTGAAAACATCTTCTGACACAAAAAAAGAATCAAATAAAAGGTTTGTCACCAGGGTCTAAAGCCTTTTGAATCATTAGGGAAGCAGGAGTAATCATAATTTTCAGTGCTAAGCCAGGCAGTCCACAACATGTGAACTATGACCTGACAGGGGAAATCAGAGACCAGCCAGTCATGAGCAGGCTCCGTATGACCTCTGTGAGGTGATGGTCAGGCCTGAATGGAAGATTCCCCCAGAACTAACCTCTCCCCAGTGGGCTCACAGCCCGCAGGGCCCAGAACAGAGAACTATATTCACCCAGGAGAGAAGATCAGGACCTCACTTTCCTAAGAAGAGACTTTGTGATCCTGAGATTCACAGAAGTTCATTTGTCCCTGTGCTGGGTGCTGGACATGTGAAGTAACATAAATACCAACACAGATCTCAAGACTCTTCAGCCCTTGGGAAGTGAGTAAGGAAATGATGGAAGAGGAAGCCACAGGCAGACAGCTACATCTGGGCAGGAAGCACTGCATGCTATGGGGGCCCTGAGAAGGGCATGGTTCTGAAAAACTAAAAGTCATTTCTCAGGGAGGAAAGAGGAAGGTATTTTACACAATGGGAAAACAGTAGACAGCACAGAGGTGATCACAAGAGCTTGGGGTTCTTCACTATGTATTCTCTACAGATCACATAACCTCATTCTGTTGAGCATCTTCTCTTTATTCAATGCCCATGTGTGCCCACCAAGAGGTCCCTTACACAATGGTTTCTGGTAAGTGGATAGCAGCTACAACAGACCTTGAGAATGGTAGAGAGTGAGGTCAGGAATTACTTTCTTACTACTCTTCCTAATGGTGCCATAAGCCACAGAATCTGGGAGGTGGCCACATACACAGCTGTCTCTCTGGCCTCACAGCACCTGCCTTCCCTTGTCCCTTCTGATGCAAGGGGTCATGCCCCAGTAGAGGGTGAAAACTCAGTATCACTTGTTTCTATTACTAAGATCCACCCATGTCCTTTACAATGTCTCCTTAATAAAATATCCCTAACATGCCAAATGTGAATGTGTCAACCCCTTCCTGCCATACCACTGGCTATTAGAGCCATCCATTAAATAAAATTTAGGAAATGATTACCTACACACCACAATCACCTAATACAGGCAAGTTTGAACATTTCGGGGTATTTCTTTTTAGTAGTCTTTTTATATTTTACACTGCAGTCAGTCATGTTTATATAATTGTACATGGTGATCTTATTACATAAGCCCATATCACAAACATTTTAACAATGACCACTGCCATTTAATATTGTCTATCTTGGTCTAGATAAAAATTTTGGGTGTGTTAATATCTCACTTACCCCAAAACAGTTTCATGAGATAAACATTATCCCTGGGGTCATCTTTCAAAATGTTCATGCAAAACAAAAGTGAGTTCCTTGTGGCCTCCTACTAAACGGCAGGAGTTTTAAAGTTGTATGTACCTTCTTTAACTAGTGTATTTTCCTAGCTTTTTCCCCAAGCAGCTGTATGCCTTGACTCTCATGCTTTACCTAACCACAAAGAAAGAAACTGAGGAGGTCACAAAAGACTCAGCTCATAACCACCCACCCAGAACATGTCAGCCTGGATCCAATCCATAAAATCACCTGGAGTGCCACAGGTTCACACTGAGATAAGTTACAAACTAAACACTGCATAAATGCTTCAAAAGGATTTTCTCATAATTTCCAAAGAAATATATATTATTGGCATTATTCTATCATCCAAATTTTACAAAAGAAGACATTAAGGCTTAAAGAAATTAAGGGACTTGCCCAATATCATATGAGTAAGTGGCAGAGAATCTCAAACTTATGCAATTCCACTGCTTGCACAGTTCATCTCCCTTAAAGCTGAAACATTGGGAGGAGAAAAACCTATAGCCTCCAGTGGGGATAGCTACATGTATGGCACCTTCATTGTGTGTGATGTGCCTCCCATGGCACCAACCACTGCCACTGCCCTTCACATGTCAGGTCCATGCATCCCACCGGCCCAACAATGAAATCACCACCCATCCAATGAGGCAGATAGCCTAGTGCCCTGCAGAAGGTCTTCTCATCCACTTTGGGTGGGGGCTTGAACAAAGACTTAGCTTCAGTGACACGTAAGATTAGTTTCCTAACATAGTCATGCACAAACAAAGATGTCTGTTTCCCCCTTTATAAATCCAATATGAAAAACAGAAAATAAATGAACATGAACAGATTTTCACATAACCGATCTCAATTCAAAGCCAATTCCAGGATTAGTTTTCTAACTCTTCAATAAAGACACAATTTTCATTAATTTATGGGTAATTTTTCACAAGGAATTCAGAAAATATTTGAAGGATTTATACTATAATCTCAGATGGAGATGAATTTGAGACCATCTCTGAAAAAGTTCGAATGCAGACACAAACTCCAGGGTTGCAAGCTCTTGTCAAAGCAACCAGCCACTCCCTGTCCTGTGTCCCTAACCCTCTCAAGAGACCCACCAGCTGGACCATAACCTGTACCATGTATCTAATACCTGGTCTCTGCCTCTGATTTAAGAGAAAAGTTTCCCAAAGACCTGTTCTTCACCCTGATGGAAAAACAGTGCAGGTCTCACACTTAAAAGGACAGAACAGGCTAGAGGCATCCAGCCCAGAAGACTTACCTCCCTTCTAGGTAAGCTGGCTCCAGGTAGCAGCCCAATGCTAGCTCACAAAGCTCTTCACAGAGCAGAGCTCTTGCTGGAGTCTAAGCTCCTGCTCCTGGCACTGAACTGTGAGGAGCAGCTCAGAAGCCGGGTAGAGGAAGGCAAATGGGAAGACAGCCAAAGTGATTTTAAAGAATCATGTAGGAAACCCTGTAACCAGAGAAGTGACTGAGAGGGTACTTACATTTATACTTTGGAAGCATCTGCCTTTAATCAGTGCTTAATCTAACTCTGTAGAAAGCTTCATTAATAAAGAAATAGGTTGTTGTTTTTCTTTGGCTTCATCCAAGTGGGTGAGGGAATACAGAAAATTCAATCTGAACAGCCATGTTCACTTTCTGCATTCAGTGGAACCCACAGGCCACCTAACTCAAGAATGCTGGCATCTTGCCCCAAGGACCGCCAAGGCCCAGAAACATGACATTCCTCAGCAGGCAGAGTCAGCAGCTCTTCCTTTTTCTCCCTTGTGCCATCAACCATGGTGTCCAGGCCTTGGAATACCATATGTTCACTTATGTAGTAGCCAAACAAGTACCAAGAAGATGCCTCCAACCACAACTCCACAATAAACCTGGTTTATTAATTCCTAGAAAAAAACTAAATCTACTTGAGAAGTAATCTACCACAAACTGTTATCAGCCATTGTCATCTTCAAGAGACTATCTGGTGACCAACTAAGATAAAGGTTACCAGGAGGCAGGAGATAGAAGTTGCTGCTTGAAGGAGAATGGGTTAGAAATCAGAGGCAGACTTGAGTCCTACCAAAAGGGATGCTAAAGACTGCTTTCCATTCCACCAGTTTAAATTTCAAGATACTGGACATACTAATTTCTCTGAATCTTAGTCTTCTCCCTATAAAATGGATTCTTTCAAATCTTCTCACTACTAAGGAACAACTGAGATAATAACTATGCAAACACTTGCTGAACACTAGATAGAAATGCCTGTTGATTATTTTTTTAATTTTATGTATTTGGTACAGGGTCTTAATACACAGCTAAGACTCATAGTGATCCTCCTGTTTTAGCCTCTCCAGCACTGAGATTACAGGTTGGTGCCACCATGCTGGGTCTTGATGGCAGGCTCAGAGTACCCAAGGCAGGGCCAGCATGGCATGTGGTACCAGGGATCAAATCCGGGTCTTTGTGCTTGCCGTGGCAGACATTTAGACCACTGTGCTATCTCTGCAGCCCTGCCTGTTGATTTTCAAGAGGCAAATTGCCTAATTACTCTTCTCATCCTACTAACCTATCGCCTGATTCCTATGGAGAAGACATAGGATTAGCTCAACATGGTGGATATTGCCTGGCTTTTAATAAAGCAGGAATCAGAATTCTAAGCCTTTGTCTGATTTCAGTATAACTCTTGGAATAAGAAAAGACCAAAGAATGAGAGAAATACTTGGAGTTAACAAGCATTTTTTACATGTTTACATTGAAGAAGTAGGAGGCCTCTAAATCCATTATCTTGAAAGGCTGTGGTGTTTTTAATATCAACTCTTTGCAATATTGTTTTTCTAAACTATTAAGTTACATTCAGGCTTCCTGAAGTTTCAGAAACACTAGCTCCCTCTTGAAGGTCTATGAAAACAATTTGTAGTATAAAGAGTTAAGCAACAGACTAACAGACAAATAGAGGCCATCTGAGCAATTTAGGGTCTGTCTTTAGGACTCCTGTCAAACTCCTCTGGTCTGTGGGAGTGCAAACACTTACCAGTCTGATGCAGTACCCATCCAACAACAAGCAGGTCTTGGTTGCTCCCAACCCCACATGTTGCCTCCTTCAGGTACTGGAAGAAATGGAGGATCTGGCAGTCTCCATCCCACCATCTGAAAAGCAGGCTTGCTTCAGGGTCATGTCCAGGTAAGGCACGTCAGTTTGAGCAGCAGTAGTGCCTCCCATCCATCCATCTGGTAAAGCAGACCTTGTGCATCAGCTTCTGCGCTGTACCAAGTGAGGTCCTGGAAAACATTTTTATGTTTTTAGATTTTCCTTGAGAACCAGGTAGTCTGCTCTGTGAGAAAAAAAATAATAACAACACAAAAATCTATCAAAGAAACCAGAGACCATCAAGGAGCTATGAGCCAGTACAAGCAGAGGACTCCACAGCATGGAACCAGTAGCAATGCATTCTGGGAAGGCTTCTAGTAAGAAGTGAGATTTGAGGTGAAGCGTACAGGATAAGTTAAAATTCAAGACAGTTAAACTAGGGCAGGTCTTTCCAGCAGAAGAATAAAAAAAACATCCAGGCTGGGAGTTCAGGGAACATGCAGATGTCAAATAGCTCCATTGGAGAGACTTTGGCATGGGGAAGGACAAGAAGATAAGGATAGATTAAAGCGATACTTCTCACAGCTTTCAGTACCTCTTCAAACCTACCAATTAGTTTAAATTTGAATGTGTACTGAATCACAGGGCAGACATGGTACTGGGAACATCCTAAGTGCCAGGTTATCTTATGCATATCAACCAAAGCTTCTGGTTCTCTAAAGTCACCACGCTGGAGCCTAACTGCTAATGAGCCATCCACACTAACTAGCAGATAGTGATGGGGAGTGCTGAGGGAGAAGTGTGTCATGGCAGAAGGGATGGGTGCCCAGAGGGAGCAGAGTGTGGGGGGAAAACTCTGAGTGAGCAGGCAAAGAACACTCATTTTGACTATTTCTGCAGACAGAGCTCAAGGGATGAACAGAATTTATTTCCTAGGAAACACTTCAGTCAAGGTTCTGACAGAGATTCTTAGACAGTTCTTTCTAGACAGCATCCTCATTGAGGACAGTTTCATGGTCGCATTCATTGCTGTTACCAGGCTATAAACTGTCTATGTCATTTCACAGGTGCCTCACAATCATCTGTGAATGAATGGTCTCCTCACTGTCCTTCCTGAAGCCCAGCCTTGGCTCCTGAGCCCATAGGTCTGGTCCCCCATTTAAGGTTTCATTCCTCCCTTTTTTCATCTCCAGCCAACTTCACCTAGTACAAGCCCTTGCACCTCTCACCTGGATGTCACAACAGCTTCTAAATGGACAGTCAACTACACTGCCCCACATATTGACCACTCCTGTCTCACCCACATCTTGTTTTCTCTATCTTCTGTCTTGCCTGGGACTATTCTGTGTCCACTCTGAGTACGACTGAAGCTATAGTGCTCCCTTCTTTCTTTCTGCTTGCTGCCTCAGTCTCTCAATCCATGCTGCTTCTGTGAAAACTTTCTCAACAAAACAGTCCCTTCAACCTTGGGGCAATTCATCACCATTATTCCAATCGCACAGTCCATCCTATATCTTTGGGCTATTGGGTTTTTTTATTTTTTTTAGAGAAGGGCCTACAGGGTGTTGTTCAGGTTCTCACTACTAGATTTGACTTACAGTGATCCACCTGTTCACAGCCTCCCAAGATCTGGGATTACAGGCACACGCCACCACACCCAGTTTCCTGGGGTGAAGCTGGCACAGCAGGTCCAAGGATCAAACCCCAGAGCACTATGTACCGTTGAGCTATTTGGCTGACCCATCCTATATCTTTGTAAGTACCACAGCAGTTCAAAATTATTTGAGATATAATCTTTGATTTTTGCTTTGGTTCCACAAAAAATCATTAGATAAGCATTTGAGTGTGTGAGTTTATTTGGGAGGTGATTACAGCACACGTAGTGAAGAAGCATGGGAAGAAAGTTTGAGAAACAGGAGAAGCAAATGAGGTTGTGCCCTTGAGATGATTGCTGATAAAACAACTACAGAGCAGCCTCTCTGGAAAACCCCCTTATGGAAGCATGGAGTACGTACTTGAGTACTGAAGGCTGGGACATTTATCCTCTGGCTTACAACTTCTATGTATATTCTCTATTGGAAAAGGCATTGTTGGTACCAGTTTCCAAGGCGGTCCCAATGATTCTTATCTCCTAATAGTCTTGTTTTTGTGCAGTCCCATCCCATATTGAACCTGTGTAACCAATAGGAGATTGCAGAAGTATCCATGTATAATTCTGAGGCCCAGTTATAGAAGGCATTTATGATTCCATCTTGTTGACTCAGACCACCCATTCTGAAGGAAGCTAGCCATGAGGTTTAGAGGACACTCCATCTTCCCTACAAAGATTCCAGTTTGTAAGGCCTCTTGCCAACAAACAATTTATCACCAGCCAATTAAGTAATCTAGAAAGTGGATTTGCCAGTATCAGGGGTTAACTTTTCTCTATTTCTAAATTATAGCTATGCTTGCTCATGGGTCAAGAAAGCTCCAGTGTCTTTGGAGAAATCCAAAGTCAGGAGAATCTGTGTAGGTCCTTGAGGTACAGTACTACTTGTAGGCAGTGGGCTATGCACAGGTCTAGCTGAAATCAGAGAAAGGCTCCAGGAATACAGCAGGGGCACCAAAATCAGCACTGCACTCAGAAATCTCCTAAAAGACAATTCCTATATATTCTTCTTTCCCCTTCACAGATCCTGGTAAAGGGCTTCATACCCATAATCTCTTGCTCATGAGGTCTCTTGCAATACAACAGTGAAAACTGTTCTATCTTGACTTCCACAGTTCATTTTTTGGACCTATACTTAGCATTTAGTCCATTTGCTTCTAGTTTCTGATGTACATTATTGAAGATTTGTTTGACTGCAAGTAATAGAACCCTAACTCTAGATGATATAAACATAAAAGAGAACATACTGGCAGGGCACAGGAGTGTCATGTAGAATCCAAAGGAAGAGAAGCTGGTGCCTTCCATGGAATAGAACCAAAGTAGAGACTTACAGGGAGCTCAAGAGGTTCTGCCTCTCCTTGTCTCTAACTTCCGTTGCTGTTCTATGGTCTCTCTGCTCTCCTTCCTCCCTATTACATGGATATTCTTGTTCCCACTAGGCCTAGCAGAAAAATATATTCTCAAACACCATGTTTACATGCTGACTTCTTTCATTGCCAAATATCGAATTCTTGGAACAGCCACTGTGTGGTGTTACTGGGCTCAGGGACCTGACTCTGAAGTCAGGGAGACAAAGATCAGGTGGCTGCCACCACTGCCCACCTGTAGATGGATGAGAAAGAAGCAATTCCTAAATAAGTCCCAAATGGGAACAGTAACAATATCATCATGCTTTAAGGATTAAATGAGGCAAGACACATAAACTTCCCTTTGTACACTAACATGTTAAATGAAGGTATGCCTTATTGTTATTTGGGAGCTAGTAGAGTATAAAGGGGAAGCACACAACCACACCCATACCCCTTCCCCACCCCCCCAATTTAGAATCAAAAACCTGTCCTTGAATTCTATGTAGGCAGGTAGGTATGTAATCTCTTAAAATTTCTAAGTCTTAGTTTCTTCATACAGAAAATTTCACTAATAATGTCTAATACATAAAATGTTTGTGTGGTTTAAATGATCATGGCTAGCTTTTTGTAAAAGGCAAAGTACAAGTCAAAATAATGGTAAATTGTTGGTGGGAATGTAAAGCTAGTACAACCACTACGGAAATAAGAATGAGATTCCTCAAGATATGAAAACCTGAAATTGCATTCAAGCTAACTATTCCCCTCCTAAGTATCTTCCCAATAGAATTAAAGGTGTCATATTACAGTGACATGTGCATATTCATGTTTATAGCACTGCAAATCATAACAGTATATCTCTGAAGCAGCCTATATGTCCATCAACAGATAAAAATGGGTAAAGAAAATGTTCTATTATATGCAATTAAGTAGTATTCTGCCATAAAGAAGGATAAATTTGAATAAAATTTGTAAGAAAATAGATGCACCTTGAGATTAAATGAAAGTAATCAGACACACAAGCTTAAATATTGTATAGTTTCTCTTATATGACAAATCAAAAATACAGAGAGCAAAATAAAAAATAGATAATAGGAAATAGGGAGCTATATCTTTTGGCAACCCAGAAATGGAGAGAAAGGAGACAGAAAAAAAACCAGAATTAAGATATGTTATGTACATGTACCAACTGCAGACAAGTACTAATAAAAACAAGAATTGAAAAACAAACAGATAAATGAAAATGGTTGCAGTAAGAGTTAGTGTCTACATATGTGGTCACCCACTCCTTAACTTGTTTCTACATCGCATATTCCACACTCTGTACCCACCACAATCCTACTGCACTCAAGCTACAGAAATGAGTTGCTGATATATCCCTGCAGGACAGAGCAGGGAGGAGGTGGTGGGAGGGAGAGGGAAAGGAACTAGGCAGGCAGACAGGCATGCTGCCAGCTTGAGGCTGGATAGGTGGCCAAGTCTATATAGAAGCCCAGTGAAGGGACTGGCTAGAAGTCAAAAAGGACATAATTAACTTAGTCCTCAAAATAAGCTTGTTATTATGCTTAATAGGTTTCAAATATTTGCTCAATTTACCCTGGCTTCCTTCTTCTCAGTGGCCCTTAGTCGGGAGGCAGGGAGAGAAAGGGCCAGAGAAAGCCTTAAAGCAGCAGCACCACCAAACCTGTAAAAAGGCACAGCAAACAGGGCTACCCTTGGCAGAAAAACTCAGTGGCCTGCCCTGATACCATGCACCTGCAAGGCCCGTCCTTAGAGAATGCATAGAGCAAGGGTGTCAAGCTGTAATGACAGGAAGAGGCATGCCTCGCTAGAGTGCAAGCCATCATCCTGCCACTGTGGCACAAGGCTGCACAGCTGAGGACTTTGTCCTTTCAGCTTTCTCTGTGGTTCCCTAGCAAAGTGAAAAGTGAGTGCTGGAGTTACTGGAGCAAATTTAAAAGCTTCAGGAAATGAATGCAATGATGTGCGATGTGCATAGAAGATGCCTAACAACTGAAGTTCAAGTTCACAAGCAGTGATTGGGTGTCCCCAAGGGCACTGGTGGCCCTTCCTCCTTAGTTCCTCACTCAGTTTGGAGTTAACTGCTCAACACCAAGACTTAATCTTGATGAAGTTCAATTCTGTCTCCAAAGTTGAAGGCACAAAACTTCCTCCAAATGCCTGCAAGACAGCCCAACTCATATCGCCAGGCGTGCTTTACCTTGCAGTCAGCTGACACCATTAAAAGAAAATGTCTTTCATCAGAGAGCAAATGACAGCTGCCTGTCTCTCTGCTATCACCTGTGCTTGCTCCTGTGCCTCTCTTCTGGCCCTCCTGAGGAGCCTGCTGTCACAAAAGCATCAAGGAGTAGGGCAGCATGCATCTCACCAGTGTTTCTGGGAGGGAGAACAAGGACAGTTTCTAGTCAGAATCCCAAGCAAGTAGGGGCTCTCTCTTCACCTTTCCTAGTGCCACTTAATTCTTTCCATTTGCCTCAATTTATCACCAACTTTCCTCTTAGGAATGAAACATATTACTTCTTTTTTTTAAAGAGGAAATATAGC
>PVKN010036271.1:0-11466 GCA_004027915.1 Capromys pilorides | reverse complement strand
TCTCAGCCTCCCAAATGCTAGAATTACAGGCATATACCATGACAATTAGCCTCGGCTCTTTTTAAAAAATTACTACATACCAGTAATATAAAAAGTGTTCATTTGCCATATTTGTATAAGCATATATCAAGAATATTTTAATTACAATATGTAGAACTGTTTTCGAGCCTGTGTCCTCCATAAGAAAGTTATTAAAAGGTTTGGATGAGAGGGTAGACACTTAAGCATTTTACTGAGCAGAAGTAAAAGTAATCATAATAACTGTCCAAAGAAATCATTATTTAGCCACATTTCATGGAAGCAACAGAAGCTAGTAAATAAACTAATCAGACTTATAAATCCATTTAGGTGCACTGAAACTAATCTAGAGAGAATGTTTAAAACTCCACAAAGATTTAGCCAGTAATAACACAACCACCAAATTACACTGAATAAAGTCAGTTCCTACCATTGCAAATCCAACATCTGCCTTTTTGAGCGCTGGGCCATCATTGGTGCCATCGCCAGTTACAGCCACAACCTGGCGTTGTTCTGAGACAGTGCTGTCAATTATGCCTTAAATAAAAGTAAATATTTGCACTGTAAGAAATTTTCTTTATTTAATAAGAATTTCTACTGACTAACACAACTAATCAGTTTTTATAGGTGTGGGGTTAAAAATATATAATTAAACAGAATGAAAACTTTTTTGTTGGGCAAGGATTAATATTAGAAATTAAGGCTTAGCTTACGAACAGAATTGTGTTTTCTTCACTGAAGATAAATACAACTCAGGCAAGATACACAGGATTTATGGGGCTGGGAAGATAGCTTGGTGAGCTAGGCAGCTGCCTGGCAAGTGCAAGGACCCAGGTTCAATCCCAGTTACTGCATGCCGTGCTGGTCCCAGTGCTCCAGGCTGACTACATTACATAGCAAGACCCTGTATCAAGTAAGTAAATAAAATAGAAAAAGGGGGGGGCGGGGGGGCAGTGGCGGCAAAATAGCACAGCAGATTAAAGTGCCTGCAAACAGGAGCAGGGGCTGAGGGGGTTGATTCCCTCTGCTGCTGGGAGCACTGAGACAGCAATTGAGAACGGGTGTGGTGGCGTGTGCCTCTAATCCCAGCTCTTGGGAGACTGTAAACAGGTAGATCACTATGAGTCCAATCTAGTAGTGAGACCCTGAACACCCTGTAGACCCCTCCCTAAAATACAAAAAAAAAAAAGAAAGAGAATTTATTAGAAAAGATATCCTCGGCTCAGTTGATTATTCACTATCTGTTACTATTTTAGCAGCAAACACTTTTCTACACTGAGAAATTAAGAGATGACTGAACATCTGTCTACTGACCTTTAACCAGTGTGTGCTTGTCAGTAGGAGATGACCTTGCAAGTACTCGAAGCTTTGGCCAAATTTTGTCGATCCGCTCTTGCTCAATCTATAAATTTGTATCAAAGTTAAAATGTGCCCAAGCATAATTCCACAATCCCAAATTAGTCGTCAAGCATTTTTTCAGTGGTTCTCAAAGTATGTTCAACAGAGCAACAGCATCAGAACCGCTTGAGAACTTGTTAGAAATATAAATTATTTGGCAAGGCTTGGCTTTATCTTATCTTTATCTTCTCTAGTACTCTAGAGTGGGGCCTGGCAGTCTATAGGTTAACGAGTCCCCAGGTGACCTTCATGGATGCTACCGTTGAGTACTACTTATCTATAGGTATCACTGCATGACCATATTAAAAAAAACAAAAGTACACTGCTTATAGAAATGAAAAGTTCTGATAGTTCTGCACACCCAAACCATACCAGCCTTTCCAAATTTGTCTCTTTTACTCCCTTATAACAGGTTGTACTGACAGAACTGGCCTAGAGGCACAGTAATTACTTTCACAAGGCATTCTAGCAAGACATCCACACTCCCTTTATGGACAATTTCTTTATCACTTGTCCCTTTCATCTTTCAGAACGCTTGGCTTTCTAAGAGGTAAAAAGTATGAAAAGTACTTTTCCATGGATGGTACCTAAAATATAGTGCATACTCAGTATGTATTCACTAACTAAAACTAATACACTAAACACTTTAATCAAAAATCAAAACAAAATCTTTTACCTCTCCTTTTTCATTTCGTATTCTTCTGTTAAAATCTTTACCTTCTAGGCACAGAAAATCTTCCCCAGGATGTAAAATACCACACTTGGTAGCAATAGCCCGAGCAGTATTAATATTATCACCAGTGACCATTCGTACAGTGATTCCAGCCCTCTGACATTTCTTTATTGCATCTGGTACCTGGTTTAAATGGGGAAAAAAATCATGTTACATTTAAAAATTAGTATTTCCAAAGAAAAAATTCCACTGAAAAACCATGCATTATTTCAGTCTCATAATAACTAATTTCATCTCAAAATATTCAGTATTATTTCCAATAATTTTCTTTCCTATTCCACTTGCAGAATCTTTGTTCAGTCTTCACTTTCAGTACCACCCTACTTAATATGTTTGCACTCCCCACTTACTGAAGGTTAAAAAACCAATGTTTCTCCTTGGTAAATATCAGGCAATTTTTTTCTAAATGCCTTTCTACCTTTCTAGTTCTACAACTTGGATCTCACATGAGTAAAATGCTGGTGTTCTTCTGTTCTGTGTATCTCATTTTTTTTTTGCTCTTCTTAATTAAAATCTTTAAAAACATACTTCACCTATTCCTGTACCATCTTTGTGCTATTGATTTTCAAGTCTACATCTTTTCCTCGTCTTATGGTGAGAGTAACTGATTCATAGTTCCACCTTAACAGTGCTATCATTTGCTGGTCTAAAAAGGAGACCATCAGGACACCTAAGAGAAACCTAAGGCATCTCTATCTCTTCTTGTTCTACAAATCTTTATGGACTATTCTGGATTCGACCTCAGACTTCCCCTGTGCCATGTGCCATGTCACTACTTATTGCCTGAGCAATGGGAATGGCTTTTAAGCTGGTATCCCTACCTTTATGTTGTTCCTTCTTTAAAGCATCTGATATACTTTATGGCAGAGTTCTTTTTTTAATACATCAATATACTTTCTTAAAAATACATGATGATTCCTCAGCTGTTACACATAAACCACAAAGTTAGTATAATAGAGTATCACAATTCAGCTTCAGAATACTTTTCTAGATTTATCTAAAAAATATTGTTACACACAAGTTGGTAGATGGAAGTCTAAATAATTAGCTTTGTGTTTCTACTATTATAGTTTGTTTTACCCACAAAATTCTTTCTTGTTCTTCTTGAACTGGAATATCTCTAACGATTCTACTAGAGTAGAGACTATAAATTCAAAGGGCTTTAGTACTCAGGTAACATAAAGGAGGAAAACATCCTGAAAATGCCAAAGCCAGGACACATGTTTAATGAAAAGAACTACTCGGTTCTAGCCTATTTTGTAGGGGAAATGAGAACCCAATACAATAGAATTTAAGATTTCAAAATTAAAACAAACGCTTAATTTGTGTGTGATCTATCAATACTTCATGTTACACACACACACACACAGCTCAAATAGGCCTACAGACTGTCTGTTTGCGATTTCTAAATCCAGATTAAATATAATTTCTCTGGAGCCTCTTAGGCCCACCTATGCAGACAAAATTGTGTCTTTACCTTATTATTACACACCTCTATTACAGTTCATTATAAAGATCTTCACATGAGTCCACTGCAAATCAATGAACTTTTCAAAGGTAGAGCCTTTAGCTTTGTGGTATCAATACTTAGTACAATTCTTTCACTTATTTAACAAATAAGTGTCTGACATAACTGCAGCCCAATATTTACTGAAATACCAAACTTCAGAAAAATAGCCATTAAAGGAGCATTTTTCAAAGAGGAAAATAAAACTAGACCAGATAACATGGATATAATTTACAACTTACATATGTATCTGTAAGTTTAAAAGATTTATACTGTTAAAATATTTCTGTCAACTTTTCCTCATCATCATTAGAGACAGAGAAATTGCCTGCAATCATGCAAACTAGTATTTACTGAATGCCAGGTACTGTGCTAGGTCCTAGTGACAGAGTGGTGTGTTAAAGGATGGAGCCCACTCAGGTTATTATTATTTTTAAAAAAGTATATTATTTGAATTTGAAACCACCAGTCAAGTACATAAATGCAACAGACCTCCTGGTATCTCATGTAAGGTAAAATAGTATGTTCAATTTGTACACTTGAGTAGTCACTGACTAGGGAGAACCTACAGGAAGTAATGAACATGAGGAAGAAACTCTTCAACTATGTGACACTTGAAAGACAAGAGAATGGTGATTACCATACTTTGGGGAGGTAGAGGAAAGGGAGAAATGTTGGTCAAAGGATACACTGTTATAAATGATAAAAAGTATGTATTTTAAAAAAATCCAGATATGAAAGAAAGAACACAAAAGTGACTGCCTGGGGCTGGAGTGTAGTGTACGAGAGAAACAGCCTATTTACTAATGAGTATGGAGTTTCTTTTTTGGGTGATGAAAACGTTCAATCACTAATTATAGTGATAGCTGCACAACTGAGCATACTAAGAACCACTGTATAAACTTTAAAGGGGGCTTTGTATCATATATAAATAATACTTCAATAAAAATGTTTAAAAATAATAGTAAAAGTGATAATTACCACCCAATACTTCTAACTTATAATTACTACCTGTACTTTTTCCTTATCAGAAACTGAAGCAAAGCTGTGTCTTGTTCAGCCTTGTATGCATGAACAGTGAAACTAAATTTGTTCTAGACATCTAATTATTCAAGATTCCATACGCTAAAACTGCACAACCCCGAATATCCACACAAGGAAAGCTGTTTCGTACTATACTATCTCGGGATAAAATAATCCATATCTCATTTTGTGATACCAAAAAGATAACCACTTACATATTTTAGAAACAATTAAAACTCTTCAGCAACCAAAATGTCAAAGGCATGGTAATAGACTACTTACATTTTCCAAAACACAAACTTGTAGATATCTCAATTTAAAATATTAATATTCAAGCTTAAGTCAAAGTATAAAACTTTAAATCACTTTCTTGAGACCAAATCCTGGCAAACTATTTAGTTGGAAACTTCCTAAGTATTTGAAACTCTAACAATGGACTGAAATTAAAATTCAGCTTTCTTTCTTTTTTTTTTTTTTTGGTGGGACCGGGGTTTGAACTCACGACCTTGCACTTGCCAGGCAGACACTTGTGCCACAGAGAGATCTCCCCGGCCCCCTTATCTTCATCTTTCAAAAGTCTGTTTCTTTTGATTTTTTTTTTATGACACTGGCAATACTACCACCCACCAAGTGAATCCTCCTTTATAACTTCTAATTGTGATGATATTGCAACCTTATGCCCTCTTCCCTGGCTACACGCTTCACTACCTCTGTGGCTGCAAAGTCCAAATGCCCACCCGATCCATTTGGCTGTCTCAGATACTTCATCAGTATCACAAACAGTATACCCAGACCCAGAAAATTCGTTCTTATTGGACTATCACCATTTACTTTGAAATTAACCCTTTCTCTTCATCTTCCCTGACTCACATGTAGTCTAAGTCAAGAACTCTTACATACAAAAGACTCAACAGTCTTACTGTTTCCCTGCTTCTAGTTCTCTTTTTTCTTGACTTACACAGTACTCAAAAAGGTATGCCACCTGGGGATGGTGGCCATGGGAAGGGCCTATGTTCAATGTACAATTCCACCTCCTCATAAAGGGAACTGTCTTAGTTACTCTTCTCTCATTGCTGGTACCAATACCCGACACTCAAAATGAGGGAAGGAAAGGTTTATTTAGCTCACAGGGCTTCATGGCAGGGTGGCTCATGGCAGAGAACAACCTTTTGTGGTGCTGGGCAAAGAGCAAGAGAGCAGGGAGAGGCAGCAGCAGCTCAAGCAGCTAACTTCTCTTCCTTTACTTGAAATGCAAATCACCTGCCCCAGGGGAGGTGCAGTACCCATTCCCACAATAATCAATTACAAATTCCAGAAGCTGCCAAATGACTGCATGAGGATTTGGGAGAACACATATACACAAACTATAACAGGAACCTTAACAAGTCATGTTATTTCCCACCCAAATGTTAGAATTTAGAAGCTGTAAGGCCTAGTAAGGTTGAAGGTCACCTCCCCCCTCTATTTCTACAATCACAGCCACACTGGCCTCCTTTGTATGTTTAAAATAGCTCAATATTGTTTCTCACCTTTGGGGCCCTGCATTTTTTGCTGTTTGGAATCCTCTTTTTGAAGCTATTTATATATCTGGCTCTTTATGAGAGCCATCAGATCTCATTTCATCTCATCTTACTGTGGTCTGTTACCTTATTTTGTCAGACTGTTTATATCCTTTATAGCCCTTAACAGATTTTACATTCTCACTCCTTGTCTTCAGAACCCCCTGCATCCCATACGACATTCAAAATAGAAGGCTGTAAGAGCAAGCACTAGTCATATTCCCCACAGAATTTTGTTTCCCTCATGAGGCATACTGTCCATGTATCTTATCTCTCTACCTATTTAGTTTCTTCCTCTAAAATATACATTTTATAACTACTACATATTTCCAATTCCCAAAATAGTGCCTGGTACTACATATTAAGGGTTCAGTCAGTTGATGGAAGTGATAGAACAAATCCGTATCTGGATTTGTGCCTTTACTTATGTCGCTTATCACAGTTTACAGTTTTCTCTTTTGGTTAGCTAGTATCTTCCTGATCCTTTATGAGTCAGCAAAAAGATACTATTACTTTAGACTAGGCTGAGAGCTCACACCCTTTACTCATTATTACATGATCTCTATACAACCAGCAATGTACTATCATCCTGGGTTATAACAGCCAAAATTGTGACATCTTTGAGGCCAGGGACCAGATCTCTCAACTCTTATGTTTCTAGTACCTAGGACAGTATCTGGCACACATCAATTATTCTATCTAAAAAACTGATTAAGAAAGCCCCAAAGTTTAGAGTTTCTTATCATTCAATACGATAGTTACTAGCCAGATAGTTACAGATAAATGAAATAAAACGATTCAGTTTTTCAACTGTTCAAGTACACCTGAAGAACTGAGCCAGTAGACACTACACCAAGAAACACACAGATTACATTACAGAAAGCTCTACTGGAGGGCTGGTCTTGAGACTGAAAACATTTAATGGCATCTATTATTGATTTAAAATAAATACCAATCTAACGGCCTACCTAGTTTAAGACACTGCTAGGTTATGATACCAGAAACACACAAGTTCTCAGAAAAACCTAGTTAAATACTATTAAAAAGCAGCATGGACACCACAAACACTATTATTTCACTTATTTTGGGTTCATATATAAAAAAATTAAAATCACAGACATGAAGAAGTTTACTAAGAAGCTGGTTACAGTTAATGTCTTAGGTCCTCCTAGCTATCTACAAGATTCTGCACATGCAGAACACAGAATGTTTCACCACCTCAGGTCTCACAGGGTCTTCAATCCCCACAACAGCAATGCACGTAAGGCCGGTGACAATATCATTTTCATTATCCCATTCTGGCTCTGGTTCTCCTGCTGGGAAATCTCTGAATGCAAGACATATGGTTCTCAAGCCTTCTGATGCCATCGGTTCAATCACAGTTTTTACAATATCATCACGGTCCCTTGGTCTGAATACTTTTGCCTCACCATTAGCACTCAAGATTTTGAAACACCTAAAAGGAAATGTTGAATCCAAACATCAATAATTTACAAAAATAATGGTCAATGCCAATTAAGTGAACAGGAAGTACAAGAAATCATGGGATCTGATATCTGGAATGTCAAGAATTACCTATGTTGCATTTTAGCAGATTAAAATCATATTCACTTTTCCCTTTCTTCTTTACAATAGCTTTAATCTGTATGGTTCTCATTTGATGATAGTTCTATTTCAGCAGTTACTACATTTTCTAAACCTTTAGTTTTGGAATATGCTTTTAAATTTTCACGAAGAACCTCAAGAGGCACAGGAGAACAGACTATTCTCCCAAATGGCTACATGGCCATTTCTGGCACAAAATTAGATGTTAATTTTATTTAATGCACAAAAAAATTTCTTTTAAGTAACAGGCCAAGTTCAGTTAAACCTTTACCTGAGAGGTTGTTTCATCACTTACGTTACTTTAACCATCAAAAGAAAACAAAACAAAAAAAACCCCAAAATTCCAACCAACCCTAGCATTCTAAGTGATAAGGTAATACTCAAGTATTTTTATTTTCAGCAAAACTAACTACAACCTTTTAAGCTGTAAAATCACAATACCTCTCGATATTCCTTTCGTTTGGCAATTCCTTTTACTCCTGCTTCTATGGAAGTGTTTCTTAAAACTTTCCATTACTGATGGAGTTTTGCCTGTAAGTTGCATCAGGACTTTACCTTAATGCTTTACAGACTGAAGTCACCTTCTTACTGCCTGTGTGGCTATTAATATTATCCCAATCTGATATAAGTCTAAAATTTCACCTGAATACCTATTTCCTCATCTTCTATCTAGGTAAGCTCCTAATGCTATTTATCTTTCTATTCTACACAATCTCCTGAATATACCACTCCTTTTTATTCTTCTTTGGCTTGTTTTTACAGACATGGTGATTATAATGGCAATAGCCCTTTCACTGGTATCTATCTCCAGTTTATCATTTTTCACCAACCCACCTCATTCTCTGATACAAGAATTATTTTTAGTCACAGCTTTGAAGATTTTACTACCTGATGAAAGAAAAACGGCATTGTACTACATAGCTTATTTAAATTTTCCTTGCTTATCCTAATATTTCAAGTTTCTAAACTGTGTTCTGTGGGAACTCCGTATTTATTACACATCAAGCTCTATGTTAGAAACTTACATGTATAAATTCATTGTTGCAGAGTTGGCGGTTATTACCCACTTTTCCAATGAAGGAAAATGGAAAAAAAAATCTGCCTCAGCTCTCAAAACTAGTTGCAGAGGAAGAATGAACTCATAGCTGGTTTGATTAAAGAATCTCTCTTTAGCATTTATCTGCTACCAAGTCATCAAGGGATGGGCCCGATTTCTAGTCTTCTATTCTGAGAAGAGCCATGTGTGCTATGTAGAAAATGCTCCATGTAGCCAAAATCAGCCTCTCATTACTCACATTAACTTGTCAATTAGCCCACAAAATGACCTGTGTATTCTCTGTTGTGGCTTCCTTTATCTTCATGGTCTCATGTCATACTAAAACCCACTTTATACAACACATGTCTCAGAATTCTGTATTTACTCATCATAGCTGCGCTGGCTTTGCTTGCTTGCTTTCTTCTTTCTTTCTTTCTTTCTTTCTTTCTTTCTTTCTTTCTTTCTTTCTTTCTTAGCAGAATATATTTATTAGGGGAAAGAAAGCTCCTGTCTGAGAGAGGACATGAGGGGGTCCCGAGTGGGTGGTCCCAAAGCCTTTTCAATTATTTATTTATGTACTTGTTGCTTAAACCTGTTAAGGCTACATCCAACACGTGCTTTAAAGGTAACGCTAGATTACAACTCACATATACACAACTAAAAGAAGAAATATTTTTCAAATCAATTCCAAATTTCAAAATTGTTCTTCACTTTTAATAATTCTCTACTGGAATTAAAGAAACCAAAAATTTCAACACCTGCAATAATAGATAAAATATTAGGAAAATTATATGTAAAAATGAAATGTCAAAATTGAGGTTATTGGCTTAAAAAACAGTAAGAAATGTTATTATACAAAATAAAAGGAAATACTTAAATATCACACTGTAGGAGATAAATATGGCAAATCTCACTGTGACAAAAAGGGAAATTTATATGAACTCAAACTTGATATTACTTTATAACATCAACAAAACCAAACATCAAAGTTCACTTCTTTAAATCTACCAGATTGAAAATAAGTAAGTAAGTAAATAAATAAATCTACCAGCCTGAATGCAATGGGATTATTTTCCTTATGTGAAATACTAAGATGTAAGACAAACTAGAGTATGAACATTGGAAAATATTGCAGACAAGTACTTGCCTACCCTAAAATATGCTTAAAAAGTTCTGCAGTCCTATCAAATGCTTGACACTTACTTACAAAAAGAAAACCACAAAACAATACGGAAGGCAGTCTGCGAAGCAGTGACAATCACTGGTTATTCAATTAAGCATTTTACTCTTACTTTTTCAAAATGATCTCAGAGGCACCCTTGCTGAATATTCGATAGCTTCCATCTGAATTTTTCAGGACAGTACTCATAGACTTCCGGACAGAATTGAAGGTATAGACTTTGTACAGTGCTTCTTCTGGTATTTCATTTCTAACATCCTGATAGTCCCGTTTTAAATCCAAAAGAAATCCCAACAAGGCACATTCAGTTTTGTTACCAACATGACGAGGCAATCCACCCTCTTTCTCTGGTGGCTATGAGAGAAAAAAAGCTTTAGAATCCAGTACTATGGGTGGTTCCCTACAAAAGTTTTGTAATGCGAAATGAAAATGTCACTTTAAAACAACCACATATGTAGTACAAGTATACTAATACAATCATCTTACAGAGGACACAGAAAAGAAAGGCAGAAAGGAGCTTGAGGGAAACATGACATGAAGTCCAATCTCAGTCCTGCTAGTCACTAGTGGTGTGAACTTCTGGTGGTTACCCAGCTGCTGTGGTACTTGGCTTTAGCATCTGTAAAGCAGGTGCAGTCATGACCCAAGCGCCATGATGGAAGATGTATAAAGTTCAGAGTTGGCTTCTGCGACACAGTAGGACTTAATTTTAACACTGTTTCCTTTTGTTTTCATCAAGCATTTAAACTGAACAATTAAAAAAAAAAATCTAATCTACCAATCTACCTCTGTGGCTTTATAAAATACTGTTGCCTTAATTTAAAAAAGTTTCAAGATCTCTGGAATGCCTGAATACCCCCTTCTTACATACTCATCAAAACTACATTAAAAAACAGATACACTTTTTTATTTAATAAAGAAAATAACATCTTAGACTTAGAACTAGTAAAAGACAAACCTAGCTCTGGAACAAGGTTTCTAATTTTCCAGTCCATTCAAAAAATCCATGTTTTGTGAATTTGTGTATGTTCTAACTTAACAACCTGCAAAATTTTTCATACATAAATTACAAGAAGATATAAAAGTCAAACATAAATTTTGTGCTTCCTCTTATATGTACAATTTGTAAAACTTGCAAAGGTGAAAATATTTTGTTATAAGCCTGCAATTATTAGTTCCAGAAAAGCCTAAGGATAACCATATAGTACGGATGACTGAGAATATCCATACAGAGCCTACACCAAAAATACATAAAACATGTTATTTTATGCTGAAATTTGGCTTCCAAATTTTCTCTAAAGAAAAATTTGAGAGCTGACTGCTTTCACAGCCTGGTCTTTCATAAAATGAGCTTAACAAAAATTTACAATTATAATGTGCTCTAGTTATAAAGCTTTATATTTTATA
>PVKN010036270.1:0-11465 GCA_004027915.1 Capromys pilorides | reverse complement strand
TGTGAAACTCAGAAGAAGCTCTAGCACCAGTTTATCTCATGCTGAAGGATGCCTGCACAAGACAGCACGACCTGAAGTCCTGTCAGTTTCTCTCTAACTGAAACATGTTTGTTTACTAAAAGCAGCAGCAGATTCTGGTGCCCTGGGCAGCACTAAACTACTTAATATAGATTTGGGGGAAACAAAACCACTGTACACAGATGCCCATCAGTGTATTATAGGGTAAGGAAAATGTGTCATACATGCAGTAAAATATTGTTTAGTCATAAAATAATGATTTTGTATCATTAGCAGCCAAATAATTGGAACTAAAAGTCATAATATTAAACAAGTTAAGTCAGACACAGAAAGACAAATTGCCAAATGTTCTGTCTCTTACGTGAACCTTAAAAGAGCTGACTGGAAAGTTATATTAGTGATTACCAGTGACTGGGAAGGGTGGGCCAGGAAGGGATACTGGGAGGTTGAATATTGGTTACCCAAGCACAGATACAACTACAGTAATGTGTGCTCCTGGTGGGAGCAGACTGTATGTTACAGTAGTCAATTATATATCTTATGAATAGCTGGAAGAGAGGAGCTTGAAGCCTCCAAGCACAAAGTGGAAGAGAGGAAAATGCTAATTATCCTGATCTGATTAGCATACATTATATAAATTTGTTGAAATACCATGCTTTACCCTATAAATATGTGCAAATATTATGTGTTAATAACTAAAAGAAAGACAAAGAAATGCTGATTATCTAGATTTGATCATTACATATTCCATAAATGTGTCAACTTATCATACTGCACACATAAATTAGGTACAATTATAATATCAGTGATTGATAAAGCTCTAAAAGATAGCAAATAGGTATTAAGGATTCTTTCAGTAAGAATGGCTCCTTACTGAGCAGCAGGTACTTGGAGCATGTCTGTTTGGACCAGATGGAGCAAGACGTTGTTGTCATGAAAGGAGTTATTTGAGGCAACTGAATGAGCTGCAAGGGATGGTGTGCACGTGAGTCTTGATTTAGTTCTGTAGAAAAAAAACAAGCCTTGTCTTCTCTAGCCAAGTTTTCTCTTTGCCTCCCCATGGTGCTTAGTACCAGCCTCTGCCGTGAGGAAAAAGGAAAGAAGAAATGTTCCCATCATGCCATTCTGTCTGCCCTCTTCCCAGAAGGGGAAGACAGAAAGCAATTATAGTTGCATTTTTCTCATGAGGCCTTTTCTCCTTTCCCACCTACCCATTGTGTAGTGGCTTGCTCAGATGCTATCTCTACTAAAAATTCCCCCAAATCTATATTAAGTAGTTTAGTGCTGCCCAGGGCACCAAAATCTGCTGCTTCTTTTAGTAAACAAACATGTTTTACTTAGAGAGAAACTGACAGGACTTCAGGTCGTGTTGTCTTGTGCAGGCATCCTTCAGCATGAGATAAATTGGTGGTAGAGCTTCTTCTGAGTTTCACGTATTGTAATCTGTGTTCAGAAATTTTCTGAGGAGGTTTTCAATTTCCTTGGACCTTTGCTATTAAGTGAGTTTTAAGAACTTTGCAGGTTCATATGTTGCCTCTCAACTCTGGTAAATTACTTACAATCTGTCTGGTCTCACTAACGTATAAAGATAATAGAATAGCTCTAATAGTGGACACAGCAGCCACTGTAACAGATTTGTAAGAACAAAAACTTCTCTGGGAGGCCCAGGTTTGCAGTTAGAGCCCAAGGCCCTTTCTTGGGTAACCTGCGTCGTGGTCCATGGTCAAGGAAAGCAGTTTCTCTGGGAGGCTGGGGGTGGAAGAGCTGACCAGCTCTTTGTATGCACCAATTTCTGGTAAAGGAGATCTGAAGCTAATGTACACAAGGAGAAATAAAGTAATAAAAATAATAACAAGAAAATTTTCCAGGTGTATGGAGCGCACTATGTGCTGAACCCTATTCTTTGTGCCTTACTTATATTAATGTATTCAATCCTCTGAAGTAAGTTTCTTCGATTGCAAATTAGAAGCTTTTGACAGTGCTGATGGGAGATTTATGGGAGTCTGCATATGTGAAAATATATAACATAGTTCAAGACACATAATGGGTGCTCAGTGTTACATGATATGCACTTAATAATCTAATGTCACCTGAACCTTTATGCCAGGGACAATCAAACATTTGGTTACATCAAAATCATCTGGCCTGTTACAAGAAATGTAGATTGTGGGTTGCACCCTGACACTGACTCAGAAGTCTTTTTTGGAGCACAAGATCTGGCATTATATAAGGTATTCTACTGTAGATAATTCTGGAGCTATATCTTGAGAAGCACTGGGTGCGAAATTCCATTTCCCTTCATATCTACCCTGTTACTCTCTCTAAATATATGGGAATCTAGGTGTATGGATACTACCTGTAGGCAATTTTATATCTGTGCTTGTCATTAGAAAACACCTGTGAGTTCATTCCCCAGGAGTAAAGAATTGCAGGCTTCAGCCTACAAATGGGAACGCTAGATTTGAATGGGGGAGTCTTACTAGGTTGTCAGCACAAGGGAAATTAATCTCTTGTTCTCTGTCTGTCTCTGTCTCCCTCTCTGTCCCTGTCTGTCACTCTCTCTGTGTCTGCATCTGAGTCTGTGTGTCTGTGTGTGTGTCTGTCTCTGTTTCTCTCTGTCTGTGTGTCTGTGTCTGTCTCTGTTTCTCTCTGTCTGTGTGTCTCTGTCTCTCTCTGTCTCAACAGCAGGCGTAAGACAAAACAAATGAATCAAGGAAAAGGTGCCATAAATCAAGGGAAATGTGCCATAGGGTTTTGCGAACTCTGGAGCAAGACAGCACATAGAGTAGGTGGGACCTATATGAAAGTGTATTTCCTTTTAAAAACTTTTACATTTACTGTGATAGCTTCCTTTCTTACTCCTTTAATATTTATTTATTTATTTATTTATTTATTTATTTTTTCCTTTAATATTTAGAAAATATATCTTTGAAACCTTTCCAATCTGTATCAGTTATGCTAAGGGGAAACAAAGTAAATGGGTTTATTGGGCCGAAGTTTTGCCTTTCCTTGCCCAGCAAACTGCAGGAAGATATAGCTAGTTTTTTATGATCAGCTAACCCATTTCTTAATTTAAATTTCACTTTTTAGTACTAATTCTTTTTCTGGATTTGATTTAATGATAGACGTTGCCTCAGCCAATTAATGCTTGTACAAGAAGGCTGAAGCAGCCTCAGTTCCATGCTTTCCCCAGGGCCAGAGCAGGCATGGATAGCACAGTTTAAGATGGATGATTTGCTTAAGGAGTGCCAAGTTCTCCCAGTACCCTTGTACTGCAAGTTTGGCATCCTAACTCTAGGTCCAGGTCGTCATCCATCTTTATGACAAGCTAGTAACAATTCTTAGATCATATATAAGTTTGACTACATTTATCACAAATGCATATTCATGTTGTTTCCTCAAGTCTTTGCTAAGGGCATTGTTCTAATATAGGCTATACCTTGGCTACCATTCTTGAAAGACATTTTTATACAGAAACAGAAAAGTGCATGAAAATTTTGAAAATAGTAATCAAAATACTAGTTGTCTTACTCTAAAAATATTAGGCAAGTAAAAACTCCAGTTGTCAAGTCTGAAATTGTTGCATATATGGTGCAAGGTGTGCTGGCCTGGGTAGAGGGCAGTCAAACGACAACACTGGCCTTGAATCCTTAAGTTATTTTAGCCAGGCCTCTCAAGTCATTCCCTCCTTGACAGCATACCTTTCCAGCATAACACTGGTTTGATGCTGCCTGTGTCCTATGGATGTGAGGACATTTCTACCTCCACATGAATTCTCAGCTCCTGGGGCACAGAGACTTGGACTTTCTCCCATAATACATTCTTAGGTCATTCTCAATTGAAAAAAATCAGGAAAATAAGCCAAAATCTGCTATTTTCACTATACAACATGAATTATAGACCCAGAAGTCATTTTCACTTATGGCCATTGCGAAGAGACTAGGTTTGAAGCAGACCTGAACATTGGATCTTGGGAAGAAGTTCGGCCAGGGAGATTCCACCATGACATGTCCTGCTTGCTCCTCCTGGAGAACATGGCTCTTCAGGTGGCTCTCTTGCCCTCTTCTTCACATGGGCACTGAGCCTTTCTTACTTGGCAGTGAAGAGACTCAACACAGTCTGAGCTGCTTAGCAAAGGATGTACAGAGGCCCCTCAGTGACAGCTTTAGTCAGGTTTGGCTCCAGTTCCTCAGGAACACAGACTAATGTCATTTGTTAGCTGTATCCTTGGATGCACTGGCCTCCACATTTTTGTGCCTGAGGAAAGGACAAGGACTCACACAGTGGCTGTTACTGACTCAGCCTGGCAGTGGCACTTACTCCTTTCAAGAATATTGAATGAACTAGAATTGATCACCTGATGTTGCCTCTCATGAAGGAGATCAGAAAAATAGGCAGCAAAATAACGGACCTGGAGACTGTTACTATCTCTACATGACATAAGCCAAAGCATTTGGGAAGGCGAATGGACAGAGGTGAGTTCTTGCCTTGGTGGCTAACAGCAGATAGGAACAGTTGGCAGCTGGGAGGTTTATTCTGGGTCATTTTGAATTTTATGTCGGTATAAGAACAGAGACTCATGCTGACCTTATGAACTAACCTTGCCCAGTAACGATTCAAGAATTCTACAGATTTGAATTTGAAACATATCTTATTAGTTACTTAATCCCTGTTTGGCCTGCTAACAGGCTGGGAAACAATTTTGTTAAACAGCTGCAAGACAGAAAAGATAATACTAACTATGAGGTAGTATGGTTTGCATGAGTTCAATAAGACACTTCGGAGGCTGGAGAGATAGTGCCTCCCTGGCAGGCACAAGGATCAGGGTTCAATCCTGGTACTACATGCTGGGCCGGCCTCCAAAATCGAGCGTGGCGGTGCATGCCTGTAATCCCAGCGCTGGAGAGGCTCGGACAGGAGGATCACTACGAGTCTGCGCTGCATAGCAAGACCCTGCACCAAATACATACAAAAATAAATAAATAAATGATGCATAAAGAAGATACTTTAGATCAAGTGTTTAGAATCATGGCTTGATGAGTACTCCCAAAGTATTGCCAATTTTATTACTTGGATTGTTCTCCTAATTTACGGTAGGCCAAGTACTGTTTCTTCTCAAATGCCATCCCTATTTCCAGTAACCTGTGAACATTTGACCTTCCTTACCAAGAGGGACATTGTAGAAGTGATCAGACTCAGCGCCTCAAAATGCAGAGAGTACCTTTGATAATCTGAGTGCGCAGTGTAATGCCAAGGGTCTATAGAGGAAGGCAGCAAGGCAGGAGCCCCAGAAGGCTGTGTAACAACGGAGGCTGAGCCTGGCGTGGGAGGAGGCGGAGATCTACATGTGCTCTGCTGCTGACTGGCAGGGGGAGGAAGGTGCTGGGAGTCAGATGATGAGGTTGGCCTTAGGGAGCCAGCAGAGGTAAGGGAATAATGAAAAGGCAAAGAACAGGCTCTTCTTGGGAGCCTGTGAGAGGAAGACAGAACTACCAACTGGGCTGATACTTCTTCCCTCTGGAAGTGTGAGGGTATACGTTTGTGTTTGCAGTTATTTGTTGCAGAGGCAATGGAAAACTGCTACATTTCTGAATTATTTATTTAGTTAGAAATATTTTTAAAACTAGACAAACAGTTCACCTCTTTTTTGAACTACTGGCTTATTATCAAGCTTTATTTTTAACATGGAGATAATGTAGACATAATTCTTCATTTGCTCATGCACTGCTTCTGTGAATGTTTATTGGGAATATTTTGTATGCCAAAAGCTGCTTTATTTGCAGGAGGCAAATAGCATAAAAATTCAAACAAAATGTTTGCACCTGTGAGGACTATGTTCTGGTGAGAGATGGGAAGTAAAAAGTTGTGCCACATCTGGTGGCCCATGCTTATCATCCCAGCACTTGGGAGGCTGAGGCAGGAGGATTGAAATGAGTTCAAGGCCAGTATGGGCTAAATATTGAAATCCTATCTCACAAAAGAAAAACTAAAATAAATACTTATGGATAATAAATACTATGGAATCGAATATATACAGTAAACAGGAAAGTATGTGTGATTGTTAATCTTTCATACATTAAGATAGTGAAGTTCTATTAATGCTGCATCTGAACAGACTCTGAAAGCACGGAGGGAGCTATCCACTGGCCAAGAGTATTTCAGGAAGGGGTGTGGACATTCTTGATGCACGGGGAATAGCAAAGGGTGAAGTGATGTAGAAAAGCAAATGAATGTTAAGGTACAAAAGGTTGTTTAGGGCTTATATTCCACTAGGAAGACCTTTTGTACTCTGAGCAATTGGAAAACTTTTAAGCAAATGAATGACATAATATCGTGCATGTTTCAACCTTGAGTTGCAAGGTGAAGAATAGACCATGGGAGTTCAAATATGGGAGCAGAAATCTTGTGAGGCTATTCTAACAGAGCAGGTTGAAGGTTACAGTGGTAAGCTACAGTGGCAACAGTGGCAAGTAATGTGGCCAGATATAGATAGATTATGAGTACATGTGAAAGGAGACCCAGCAGGACTTTCTGATGGATTGATTGGATTCAGGTTATGGTAAATGAAATTTAAGATAATTTTCAAGTTCTTTGGGATATCCATAATAAGCAAGTTGCACTTGCCATTCAGGGAGGTTACAAAGGCAGTAGTAAGAACAGATGGAGAGGTGGAAATCTGGATTTGGGCTTTGAATATGTTAAGTTTGAGATGATCTTTAGGAATGTGAGTTAGACTAGAATATAAATACTGGAGACATCAGTACATAAACTTTACTAAGGGGAAGAGGCTATGCCAAATGTTGGTAAAAGTTATGTGAATTCTCCTTAGGAGTTGGATTTGGCAACAGATTGGCAAAGGTGAGGTTAAGTGTAAGGTTATGTAAATGAATCATTAAAAATGATCCATGACAGAATAAGCAAAAAGAACTTGTGAATTGGAGTGACAGAATGAGCTGCGCATGGTGGTCCATGCCTGTAGCTCAAACTACTCAGGAGCCTCAAGCAGGAATGTTTGAATACATGAGTTCAAAACCAGTTTGGGAAATATAGTGAGAGCCCAGGTCCAAACCAAAACCAAAATCAAAAGCAAAACCAAAACCAAAAGCAAACCAAAGATGACAGAAAAATAGTCCCTCACTTGTATTCTCTTCACAGAAACAATTATTTGGCAATCATCCACCAATTAAATGTCTTGGAGCTGTAGGACTGAGGGAGGAACTTGTGAAACACCAGCTGATCTAAACCTGCAGAGAGACATGTTGAAAGAACAGGCCTTGTCCTATGTGCTTGACAACTATGGTCCCAGATACAAATATAAAAAGAGCTCTGGCTTATTCATTCCTGTTTAGGTTTGCCCTGCTGCCAGCATAATCCTCCAGAGGATGTGGGGGGCATCTCACCTGACTCTGCTCCTTCATACAGACTTGCATACAGCAGCCCTACTGAGGACCCAAAACTAGCCCTGAGATGCATTCTAGCCCCTTCAGATGGAGGATCCAAGGGGCACACAATAACAATGTCAGTAGCAGAAGGTCTGTGGACCTTGATCCTATTGTGCACCTTGATACAACACTGTGACCTTAATCCAGCCCTGCATAGTAGTATCCCAGAACCAGTCCTGATTACCAGGGGACATGAAAGTGTGGAGTCTCGTCACAGACTCAGCAGAATTCATACTAGTTCACACACCTAGTAACATGTCTGCCACTTGTGGACCTCACTGTGGATCCAATAGCAGACTCTTCTCCCAGTGCTGGTCTCATGGAGCAGGCAAGCAGCTCTGTTTGTTCATCAACCGCAAGAATTCATATGGAACTTGGTTTCTGGTAAGAGACCTGTGTGCCATGGACCTTATGGCAGATGCAGGAGTATTCACATAATCCAGTCCCAATCTTGCTCAACTGCAATACCAGAGGCAAACCTATTGGCCCAGGACTCAACAGGAAAAAGTCCTTCACTGTCTGAAACAGTCTGTGAAGAAAGGGAGAGGCCTTTGCTCCTTCAAATACAGACTTTAACGCTAGGTTCACAAATCAAGAAACATCAGGTCAGCATGAGGACACTAAAGGAAACTTCCAGAGCTCCAGTATCCAGCACTGAACAGAAGGAATTCAAAGTAACCATGACATAAAAGCTCAACAGGATGCAAAACAACACAGAAAACTGAAATCAGAAAAATCAACTCACAAAATGAGACATTTAATACAGACTTAGAAACCGTAAACATGAACCAAAAATCAATCTTAGAGCTGAAGAATACAGTGATAACTAAAAAATTCAACAGCAGACTTCATCATATGATCCAGCAATCTTACTTTTGAGGATATATCCGAAAGACATCAACATCTCAGGACTGGTGACGTTGCTCAGCAGCACAGTGCCTGACAGGCAAGTGTGAGGTCCTCAGTTCAACACTCTGCAGCTTCCCCAAAGGAAATCAGTACCTCAAAGACATATCTGCACTCTCATGTTTATGGCACATCATTCATGATTACCAGGATGTGGAAACAAAGTATCCATTGAATAATGAATGAATAACGTGTACAAGATACATATGTCTATTGGCTTTCACTAATTCACAAAAACTGGTTAAGCACCCACCAAGGTAGCCAATATAAAAATCAATATTACCGATACTTCAAAAATCCACCTTATGCTCCTATCTGGGCATTAATCTCCCTTTGTGTATAGCCATTGTTTTGAATTTTAAATAAAATTACTTGTTTTTGAACTTTATGTAAATGAAATCATGTAGTATGTTCTCTATTGTATGTATGCTCTTGTACTCAGCGTTATTTTTGTAATATCCATTCGTGTTTAGAGTTGTACATTGGTATTTCTCAAGCTTCAGCATGCATCAGCATTCCTATCAGGGTTGCTCGTTAGAGTGCAAATTGTTGGGCCTCCATCCCAGGATTTCCTTCAGCGCATCTGCGATGGAGCCTCGGAATTTGTGCTGCTGAAACGTTTCTGGGTGCTGCTGCTTTGACATCACTGTGGGATATCACATTCACTCATTTGCAGCCAGGATCAGCAGACATTTCCTAAAGGCCAAATAGCAAGTATCTCCATCTTTATAAAGTGGCAAGAAAGTCTGGTATTATTAAGGCAGTAATATAACTGCTTAAAAATATCACAAACAACCTTAATTCAAGGGCTGTAAAAAAACAGAGAGTGGGCCATATTTACCTTGTGGACTGTATATTGCAGACTGCTAATGTATAATATTCAGTTAGGTCATTGTGTTAAAGTTGGTTTGTTTTTTGAATAGTTGGTGAGGTTTCGAATAGTATCAAGCTTTGGGCTCTTATAAATAGTAATGCTATGAGAGTTTTTGACTATGTCCTTTGGTAAACATACATATGCATTTCAGTTAGGTACTACATATGCCCCTCAGTAAAACTGATCTTTACTGAGGGTGTGAATCTTTTCATTGCCAAGCAGCCTTCCAAATCGTTGTATGAATGTCTCTTCCCACCAGCAATGTGTGAGAATGACTACTGAACACCATCAGTGGTGTTCTGCAACTGGGCCAGAGTGTCGCCTTTCAAGTGCCAATTGCATGCATCTCTACCAGCTCTACAGTTAACGACCCCAGGATGGTTGCTTTAAATTGGTTATGATATGCTATGCTGTGCTTGAAATTGGACACTAGTATTTATGCTATGGAGACTAGAAAAAAAAGCTACAAATTATATTTATTTTTAGTCTTTTATTTATTTAGTTTTTAAAGAGACCCAGTTGTTAAAAATTTACTAACAAATCACTTGTAAACATGTTTGCCAACATTTGATGTAGCCATTTGGGCAGAGATATGCTGGTATCTCTGTAGTTTTAATTTGCATCTTTACACAAGTTTCATACTTTCTCAAACATTTATTGATATTTAACTATGTTTTGCAGAAATTTTGTTAAAATCATTTGTCAATTTTTCTAGGTAGGTTTTCTTTTTTATTGTTAAGTAAATGTTCACTTGTTATCATTGATGGAAATTTTTGGCCAAATGTATGATTTAAATACCATTTTCTCTCCTGTACATTGCTTTTTCAAATTTTTATTGGTATACTTTAATGTGGTCTTAAGTTGTCTTTCCCTCTTGTAGTTGTAGTTTTTCTTTTCTCTTTATGAAAATCTTTGTCACAAAGAGATATTTTCCCATCAAATATCCTATTTTACTTTTAATATAACACTTTGTAACTCACTTGTAACGCATGTAAGTTAGAAATGCAGTTGAAAAATAGCCCTATACATATGGACTTCTAAGAGCACTCTGACAGACCATGTCTCACCTCTGCATTGTAATGACGCCTTTAGAAACAACCCAGGCAACAGCCTGAATGTTTAATCGTATGCCACTTATGACCGCTCCCCTTAGCATTTTCTTGTGCCAATAGTTTATACTTGCTACAGCTTCATATATGTTAGTGTGAGTCCTCCAGATGTGTGCTTTTCTGGCAAGATAGCCTTTGACTATTTTAGTTGTCTGTTTTTCTGTATGAAATTTGGGATCAACTTGTCAATTTCTGCAGAAATTTCTGCTGGTAACTTGATGGGGATTTGAAGTAGGTTAAAGATGTTCACAAATTCTTTAAAATCTCCATAGAGAATTATTCTGTTTTCTTATTACATTGATCCCTTTATAATTATGAAATAGTCCTCTTCAGCTTCAGTAAGGCTTTTTCAATTTTCTAATATTAATGTAATGCCATCAATTTTTTTGGTTAATGATTCCTTTTGTACTCCTTTCATATTTAAATTTTGCATTTTAACATTGAAACTATGTCTGATAACTAACATATCTGTGGTTTTAAGAGTGCATCCTTTCTTTTTTTCGTTTTTTTGACTCAGGGTCTTACTGAGAAATTCAGTGTGATCTTGAACTTGCTAGGTAGCCCAGGCTGGTGAATTCATTCCTGCCTCAGCTTTCCGAGTACTGGGATTCTAAGAGTGTGCATTATGAAACCTAATAGTGCATTCTTTTGTTTTGTTTTGTTTTTTATGTGGGACCAGGCCTCGAACTCATGACCTTGCACTTGCCAGGCAAGCACTTGTGCCACGGAGCTCTCTCCCCATCCCCTAATAGTGCATTCTGACAAGCTTAATGTCTTACTTGTGAATATATATTTTATTATAACTTAGTTTGGAATATACTACTACTTAGTCATATGCTTTCTATTTGAGTAATTCGTCTTCTATTCCTTTTTTAACCTCCATTCTTACATTTTGAAAGATTAATCAGTGTTTCATTGTACATATTTTCCTCCATTAATTTGTCAGCTATACCTTCTTCTACCATTGTAGTGGTTACCTTAACAATTATAGTAGGAATCTCTGACTTTTATAGTCCAATGCAAATTATTTGCACCACTTCTCTGATGTCACCAGAAACATCAAACTCCAGTTGTTTGTTTCTAATGCTTTTGCATTAGTCTTGTGAAGATTTTTAG
>PVKN010036269.1:0-11466 GCA_004027915.1 Capromys pilorides | reverse complement strand
CCAGCTTGTGATTGAGATTTTATTTTCTTGTATACCTCTTTGATACTGTTTCATGTAATCTATTTCTTTGTTCTATTGTTCAGTCAGGGAATCTATCATTGTTCTATTCTCCTCTAATTCTTTATCATTGTCTTCTCTAATATTACCTAAGTCTTTCATTATAGTTATCCTTTCTCTCTCTAGTTCAGAGATTATCTCTAGCTCTCCTCCTTACCTTTCTGCATTTGTTCCCCTACTTTAGGTGCTATTAATTTAGACATGTCTTTTTTTTCTTCAGGAGTTATTTCTGTTCTGCTTTGCTCTATACATTTCTACAATTGTTTTTCCACTTCAGATTCTATTAATTCATGCATTTTTTATTTCAGATTTTATCTCTGATCTGAGTTGCTCTATATATTTCTGTAGTTGTCTGTCTACCTCAGATTCAGAGTTTTTGGCTGCATGATTACCATTTTCTTCCATGGTAGCATCTCCTGTATTTGATTTGGGTGATTGCATCTTACTCCTTGTCGTTATCATTTTGTATTGTAGTGATCTCTGCACTTTGGTGAAGTTATGCTGTTAGCGCCTATGGGAGTTTGTTCTGGATCCAGAAAGCTTGTTCCTCTCCAGTCATGCCTGGCTGTGAGTTGCAGCTTGGGCCACTAGCTGCTGTGAGGCCCTGTGGGTCTGGACTGTGGGTGGAGTTGGAGCTCTGGAGTTGAGGAGTCTGAGGATGGACGCAGGCTGAGGGTCCTTACCAGGCAGGTGCCCGCAGGCCAGACAGCATAGTGGATGGGTTTGTGACAGGAGCTCAGGCGGGAAGAACTGGGAGGTGGAGGCGGGTGGGGTTCCTTACCCAGCAGGTAGGCACGTGGGCCAGACCAGATAGCAGATGGGTTCAGGACTGTAGTTCAGGTGGAAAGAGGAAACTTAGCATTTTAGAGAGCCCTTGTCTCAGAAAAAGGATTCGGAGTGCTGGTCACTGCAAAGGCCCTGGTTTCAATCCTAGTATGGGGTCAGGAGGAGGAGGAAGAAGAGAAGCAGCATAAGGTATCACTTCTGAAGAGAGTAATCTTTATTTTTTTAATGTATCAGTTATTTAATTAGCTTCTTAGTAAGAAATTTAGAACACTAATTTATGAGATTGAATTTCACTTGTGGAGCAAAAATGGATAGTGGGTAGCCCTGGAGTTGAGGAACAGCCTTGATTTTTGATAAATCCTATGAGTTCACCCCTTTCTGATCCACCTTGTGCTATTCTTGAATCTGGCATCTCTCTTTCTCAGCATCGAAGATCTGATCCTCCTGGTGTCTTGGTTTCCGCCCCTTCTTCTTTTTGAAGTAAACATCAGTGAAGTATTTGGGGATTTTCACTTTGCTGATACCAATTTTTGTGGAGATAGCAGTCACAAAATTCTGGTGTGTTCCTTGGAGAGGAATGCAATTAAGGCTAAGAGGCTCAGTCACAAGTAGCAAGCCACTGATCAACTTTTTCAGGAAGACCACTCTCTTGCCTCTGTGACACCTGGTGAGGGTGATCAAGATGGTTCCAGGAATGGTGCTAGCTCAAAGTTTCCTCACATGCTGACAGAAGGCTTCTTGCTGTGTCTCAACAGTTTTCAGAGCACATCTTCAGTAGGGTAGTATCCAGGTAGTTTTTGAAGCTTAAACACCCAGGAACCAGCACTCTTGTCGCCACTGACTGGTTTTGTGATGGTAGCAAGAATTTTCTCCTTCTTTTTCTTCTCAACCTTTGATTTAGTAGCTGAGTACTTTCTCTTGTACAAAGCCCTTCTGGAATATATGGCAGATCGGGAGTATCTTTCAATTCCTCTAACCAGGACAAGATTTCGGCTGCAGCGGGACAGATCCTTCTAGGGACTTTTTTGCTTTCACCTTACCCTTCTTGCCAGTGCCACTAACAGCAGCTTTCTTGGCTTTGAGTGTCTTCTCTTTAGTGTCTGGCTTCTCCATTTTTTCACCCACCATCTTTCAAGATGGGAAAGCTGAAAAGAGCAATCTTGAAGCCATGAAAAGAATATGTATTTTTTGAAAGAAAATAAATGTTTCTTCTCCTCAATTAAAAAAATCATCAGAAACTTCAAGGTAAACAAATTGTGTGAGACAATATACAAATTGATCCATGACAGTTGTCCAGTTTTGCAGTGAAAATTAGAAAGGTGGTCATTGGGCCATGAGCCTAACCTTTCTCCCTATAAAAGGCACAGAGCTGATGACGTGGGGGTGAAAAGGATGGAGTGCAGTGATCTGTGTCAATGACCTGTGCCCTGTGGCACTGGGCATCTGCATGAGTAGGAAACAAATAGCACCCCAAAAGCTGCTCTTGGGCTTAGTCTTCTGGCTTCATGCTGTGGACTCTGCCCCAGACCCTGCTCTTTACAGCTGTCTGCAACAACTGCTCTGCCCATGCAGAACACCATGCTATACCCTCCTGGCAGCCTGGGCTCTCAGGCTAGTGGCCAGTTCCATGAGGGATGTCCAAAAGACCCAGCACGACACGGGAGGTACAGTAAGACATAGCCTCAGGAGTATGCCACATTCTATTACTTAAACAGCCAAGGCCAACCTAGTCAGAGGCAAGGGGAAGCAAAACAAATCCCAACTCAGAGGCTGGCCTCATGGCACACATCTGTAATCCCAGCACTCTGGGAGGAGGAGGCAAAAGGATCACCATTTGAGCCCTTTCTGGATAACTTAGTGATTGAGACGCCATCTCAATATAAAAACTAAAAACAAAGGATGAGTGTGCAGCTCGGTGTGAAGGCTCTGGGCTCAATTCACAGTACAAAAAAAAAGTCCAACTCAGTGGAAAGTGACAGGAACTCTGGCCATCTATTTCCTGCCATAGAGCCTCAATAACTTGATCAGTTCAGAAGCAGATATGCAGGAATCTAGAGTTACCCTCAATATATGAAACAGAACAGAAGGCTGAGGAAGGAAGATCATCAGTTCAAACCCAGTTTGGGCATGAGTAAGACTGTCTCAAAATAAAAACTAAAAGAAAGGGCTGGGTTGTAGTTTAGTGGGAACGGTACAATCTTCCTGTTGTTAGTTTATAAGGGAAACAATTTAATACAGGATACATAATTTATAGGAGTATTTTATAACACTTAGCCTGAGTCAGAGGCAAAAGACTACAGGATATCTGTCCACATATTGGAGATCCAACAAACCCAGCTGAGGGCCTGGATCCCAAGGTGTTGCATGGGTCTGCTGAAGACCTAGAGCCCATGGCACTGTCCTCCACAGTCCAACTGGAGGCCTAGGACTCACCACAATGTCTCATGCGAGGCTGCAAGGACCTGCAATAGAAAAGCCCAAAGGTCAGTGGTGGAAGCTAAAATGTCTGCACCAAGAGGATGAAGGATCTGTGCCAGCAGGCTGCAATATCTGCACTGGGGCCAGGAAGTAGCCCTCAAGAAGGACCAAATTCCCCCTCCTCCCCCAAAGTGAACCACAGCCATCATCAGTGACAAGGACTCTTCCAGTGAGAACAGCTGAGTTCATGTCAGAAAAACCAGCGTGACAAGTTTCTCCAGAAGAATCAACGGCCCAACCAGTACTCACCAGTTCTCCTTTTTATTCTGTTGGCAACAGTTCTCAGGAGGGCCCTCCATACTGAGCACCAAGCTGATCCAGTTCAGCTGGGTTTTAGAAGTTGCCTATTGGAAAGCAAAAAAATACTTTCTCAGAGATTAAAAATAGGCTCCTCTTATTTTTGATGCTTGAAAGAAAAGCTGTTATGCCATTTAATCACTATCTTTGTTGGTAGGCCTCTCATTGAATGCATGAGTGACAATCTACCTCTAAATGGTCTCTTTGAAGTCTCAGCCTGTTATAAGCTAACTTGAATGACTCTATCATATACTATGCCAGCATTTTAGGAGCTGCTTGTCCTCTGGCTCACCCCCAAACAACCCTACACCATGGAATGTGCTAAGCCTTTTAGAGACAGGATGTGGCCCCAGGTGTCCCAGCACTCAAACCGAGAATTGACTTAACCCCTGCCCTAGTTGACACAAGCCCTCCTACCCCAAAATAAACTCTGCCTTTTACCTTTGTCTGGTCTAAATTCTGTTCTTACCTTTCATTGACAGAAACTTTGTATCTCCCCCTATTGTAAGCTGACTGGCTACCTCTCTAACAAGTTCTGATTGCTATATTGTAAAACCTTATCCTGTCGCAAATGTTCTCCCTAATTGCAGGCATGCCTAGTTCCAAATGTCCTTCCTGATTATAAAAACAAATGGCAACTCCCTGGCCCTGCAACATCTCCTCTTCCTCCCTAACCTTGGTGTCAAACTTTCTTCCTGATTAGAGGATCAAAGACAACTCCTAAGTCTTGCAAAGATCCTCTCTCCAAAAACAACTTCCAAGGTCCTCCCCTTTCCACTCTCACCCCTGTGGTTTCTCCCTTTAAAAATCTGTTTCACCTCAGTGGGCTGCTTCATTCTCCTGACCCACAGGAGAGTGCAGCCGCTGAGCTCAGCTAATAAAGCACTTCAAATTTTCTTTTGCTTTTTGTTTTTTTGGAGTTTTTGTTTTTTCGCAAAGTGCAACACAGCCAAAGATCCATCCTTCCAGAAGATGGCCTCACTGCGGTGTGACTTCTGCTATGCACCCCAGAATTTAGTGAACTCGAATGATTATATTGGGGCTTAAAGCCAGGGTTTAAACACTGAACTGCAGTACATCATTAGCTCTTTTTTAATCTTTTGAGATGACTCACTACATTGCCCAAGTGGGACTCCAGTTTACGACCTTTTTGTCCATCCTCTGTGACACCACAGCCAGTTCTGACCAGCTCTCACCTGCCCATGCCTAGCACCCCCACTCTCCCGCCCTCTCCATCCCCCACCTTCCCCACCCCCCACTCCCACACCCCCATCCATTGCTCGAAATCCTTGACTGTAGCTTTCTGGGCAAAAGCAGCACAGGTGCATGGAGTAGATGAAAAATCGGTGGGCTAGAAGGGAACTGGCCGGTCCGAGCGCGGTCTCCACCCGCCTGCCGCCCGGCAGCTACAAATCAAGAGGGACGTAGCCTGGGGAGACCGCTCCTCCACCGCGGTAGGGGTGCAGCCCCCACGTCCTCAGCTAGCTGTGGGTAGAAAGCTGGGGCATAGAAATTTCCATTGGCCAAAAAGCCAAACGTCCCCTTGAGGGGAGGCCCAGCGGGTAGGAGCTCCCATTGGTCCGCCACAGAGCCGCATGGCCTTCTGGGAGTTGTAGGCGCAGCATCCCCGCTCAGCCGCCATTGTCCGGTGGGCCGCGGAGCGAGCGGCTTCCTCAGCTGGGATCCCTATCTGGCCTGGGGGTCGCCTCGGGCAGCGGTGCTTCCCGCGCGAGCACAGGATGGACCCCCAGAACCACATGGCGGCCATGGGGGTGGGCGCACGGCAGCCCGGGGAACGGCTTCAGGTAACAATAACCGTGACGGCCCGGCCCACATCCCCGAGTGGAGGCGGAGGCACGCGGGCCGCCCTCTCTCCCGGGCTCCTTCCTACTGAATCCCGCCCCGCGCTGACCCGGATGAGCCTAGCCTCCGGCGCCTGGGGCGGATCTCTTGCCACAGGGACGCAGCCCGACGCGTGAGGGCGGGGTGCGCGGACGTGGCGTGGCGTGGGCTGCCGCGACGTGAGGGGGAGCTGTGCGTACGGCTGCCGTGGGGGTGGGGCCGCGCCGGTCGCCTGCGCTCGGGGTCTGTGCGTGGAGCGGCTGAGGGTCGCACTGTAGGGGCTCTGCGCTTGGCACGGACTACTTTATGGTAGCAGGAGCCAAAAACAGCTTGTCCTCAAACTTGACACCTGAAGTTTTGTTTTCTTGTAGTTTATTTATAACGGTTTACCTTTCATGTTTGGTACTCAAGAGTGAAAGTACTGACAGTTTAGATTGTAACTCTTCATGTATGTGTTATACCCAAATTGCGGCAAATATAGTTCAGTAGCACAGCGCCTGCCTGGCAAGTACAAGGTCATGAGTTCAAGCCCTCTCACCAAAAAAAGAAATGTAATCACACAGCCATTTGTTCTTAGCAAAAAGGTATATTAATTGTCTGTTGCTATGTAACAACCTTAAAAATACAATGACCTGAAACAGTAAGTATTGACTTAGCTACTGGCCCACTTACAGTCAAGATGTCAGGGCGAAAGCCCATCTGGGTGTGGTGCTTACCTGACTGTGATCCCAGTTAATTGGGAGGTTCAGACAGGAGAGCCAGCAAGGGCAATGTAACATGACTTTGTCTGAAAATAAAACAGAGTTGAGGAGGTATCTCAGTGTTAAGAGTGTTTGCCTGGGGCCAACCAGATAGATCAGCAGACTAAAGTGCCTGCTTAGACAGAATGCAGGGACCAGAGTTTGATCCCCAGCACCACATGCCAGGCCAGCCCTTCCTGCAGGGACGTTGAGACAGCAAATGAGACTAGGCTTGATGGTGTGCACCTGTCATCCCAGTGCTTGGGAGGCTGAAAACAGGAGCATCACTACAAGTCTGATCTATATAGTGAGATCTGTAGACCCTGTACTAAATACGTAAAAATAATAATAAAATTTAAAGGAGTGTTTGCCTGGTGTGCACGGACTCCTGGGTTCAGCCCCCAGTATCAACAAAAGCAAATCACTCTAGTCATAGGTAGACTACCTTCAAGACAGTTCACCCAGTCAGGTGTGATGGCGCATACCTCATGATACCAGCATGCTAGGAGGCTGAGATTGAAGGGTCACAAATTTGAGCCTAGCCTATGTAATTTAGCAGCTTAGTGACTTAGCAAGAATTGTGTATGTAGCTCAGTTCAAAGCTTCTGGTTGACTTGATGAAGTCTGGAGAATCCACCTTCAAGATAGTCACTTTCCAGTGGCTGCTGACAGGAGAACTCAGTTCTTTCCTTGTGGACTTCTCTGTGGAACTACTTAAGAACCTCACAACATGGTGGGCTCTGGCTTTCCACAGGATGGAGAAGGATGAGGTGGGAGGCCAAGCATGACTGGACTCTGAACTCATGCTGTCATCTCTACGGTGTCCTACATTACATCGTTCTGTGCTGCCCACAGGAGCCAGCCACCACAAGGACCAGGTGCAAAAGTATAGGACTGCAAACTTGATGTCTGAAAACAACACACATTTAGCCTAAAAATGAAGGCTCTGTTTCTTTCCTCTAGTCAAACTGTAGACCTGGCATTCCTTGTCATGTGACCTTTTGTCCATCTTCAAAGCACTGATTCTTGAACCAAAATACAAATATCTCTCTTTTTTGTTTTGTTCTGTGATTGATGTGTGCTCCTTGTAGTTGAAAAAGCTGTGTTTGGAGAACTCGTTAGAAAAGATGCCAATCCAAGGATTTTTGGTACCTGTATATAGCAATTTAACTTTATAAAGTCCATAGGGGATGGAGAGAGAGCTCTGTGGCACAATTGCCTGCCTGGCAAGTGCAAAGTCATGAGTTGAACCCTGGTCCACTAAAAAATAAAGAAATAAAATCCAGTACTCTGTAACAGTAGTGAGTTACCAATACAGCTTCCAACTGTCAGAAGTTGGTAGTGATTTGAACCTTCTACATTGTACATTTAACCTATTATTACATCTCATGGTTACACTGTTTTATTGCACAGTTAAGACTAAGTTGTGACACAGGGCCACAGAGATAATATACCCTTGTGGCAAGACGGTGAAGGTATATTGCTGGCCTTGCCAAGTGCAGGCAGATTGCTTCTGATGGTCCTAATGGATAGGTATGGAGAAGAAGGCATTTGCCAAATCAACAGTTGCATCCCAACTACCAGGAGATATGTTAATCTGCTCAAGCAAGGAAACCACATCTGGTACTGTAGCTGCAATTGGAGTCACCACCTGGTTCAGTTGACGGTAATCTACTTGTCACTGTCCAGGCAAGGGCAACTCCAATGGCTTCCATTTAGCCTTTCCAACCGTAATAGCCCTAACATGACAGATTAGGGCACCAATGTGAGGATTCTGCCAAGTACTGAGTATGTCTATTCCAATTATACATTCTGGAACAGGGGAAATGACTACAGGATGGATTCAAGGACCTATTGGACCTACTGTGAGTTGGACCTTTGCTAAAATTCCATTGATCACCTGCCCTCCATAGGTCTCTACTCTTACTTGAGGGCCACTGTGGTGTTTTGGATCCCCTGGAATCAGTGTTAGTTCAGAACCAGTGTCCAGTAGTCCCTGAAATGTCTGATCATTACCTTTCCCCAAAGTACAGTCACTCGGGCAAAAGGCCTTAGGTCCCTCTGGGGAAGGATGGGAGGAAGATTAACTGTACAAATTCTGGGGACATTAGGATCCTTCCCCAAGGACACCTTCTCCATCATTCAAGGGATTCTGGGCCTGTAAACTGGCTCAAGTCTGGGAACTGGTTGAGGGGCCGAGATTGCTTATTACCACGGTTTGAAGTAGGTCTCTGTCCTTTTGCCTCTAAATTCTTTCATTTATATAAATCTAACAAAAAAAATTGTAGGTTTCCCATCTGTTTCATCTTTGGGAACACTGTAGCTAATCAGCCAACACCATAGGTCTATGCATGCCAGATTACTCTGGCTATTGTTCTGCTTCTGCTGTCCGTGGCAATTAAGTGGTGCCACTTGACCTCTGCCACTTCGGGATCCAATCAAGCCCATGGCCCTTAAATTTACTAATTGAGTAACTGCTGTCCCCACCGTAAGGTCTGGCATACAGAGAAGAGCGGTGACAGGGCTCTGCAGGGATGCTGGTGCTCCCCTCACAAATCTGTTTCTCGAAGTGTTAGTGAAGGGCATGTTTTCAGAATCTTATAAATGTGGAGGATTAGGTTTAACATGACAGATCCACTCCAGCATTCCCATTTCCCTAAGCCTCTGGATTCCTTCATCTATAGTAAACCATGGAATATCAGGCATCTCTAACTCATTCACTGTGGGCCATCTTTTGAGCCACACTTTTGCCAACCAGCCAAATAGATTATTAACACCTTTATTCCACAAGCCACAGCATTAAATTCAGAGTCCCTACTTAGTGGGCCCATGTCAACAAGCTCAGCCTGATCCAGGTGTATGTTTTTCCACCATTATCCCACACTCATAAGATCCATTCTCATGCCTGCTCATCAGGCCTCTGCTTATAAGAGTTAGAAAATTCAAGGAGGTCTTTGGTAGAATAATGGGTCTCCTCATGAATCACCTTATGTACTTCACTTTTAGGTGACTTATGTGATTGAAGCCTGGTTATGGGCCTAGAGGCAAAAATGGGTGGTGAGGGTGGGTCCAGAGGGGTCCCACCAGTATTCTGTTCATTCCACACAGGATTGGTTTCTCCAGATATATTAGGAGACACTAACATGGCAGAGGATAAAGGGCAGTGATCTCTCTGCCACAGTGGGTGGTGAAATCTCTTCCTCAGGCAAAATAATCTCATTAGCATCTAAAAACTCAACATCCTCAGCCTCCTCAGGATCCTCCTACACATCTCCATTCCAATTCATGGGATCCCATTCATTTCCAATCAGTGCCCTCACTTTCACTTCAGATACCCTTCAAGGCTGAGCATTTAATTTACGTTGCAGTTCAGGCAGTCAAATTATGAGGGACTGCATTTGGGTCTCTGCAACCTCAGCCTTGTGGCTAAAAGAGAGGAGATTGTCTGTCAGGACACACTTAGAAACCTTTAAATTTTTTATGAGTCTGGAGGTGGGAAATGGTGTCTTCAAGCTCCTTATTTTCAGTCAAAAGTTTGTCCAATGAGGCTAAGACAGACTAGCCAGCATCATTGTATTCCTTACTTTGCCAAAGAGATTTAAATTTTTTCTGCATGGAATCTCTAAATTCCTGAGATCTCACAAGTAGTGAATTAGGGTAATCAAATGGATCTATATGGCATGTTAGGTTAAAAACCTCATGCCAAGGAGTATCAATATGCTCCTTAATATCAGAAGAGACCGTGGTATCTTTAGGTCTCATCAAATCTCATAGCCAATTCCAGGAACAATTGAAGCCATTAAAAAGTGCTATCACTCTATTCTGTTACTCTAACCCCGCTCCTGGTACCACGTTCTGTTCTAGTCAGGGTTTTACTAGAAGAACAGATATAACACAAGATGTGCCAGTGCCAGAGTCAGATGGGGAAGTGTGCTGAGAGCGTCTGCACACTGCCCACTGAAGGATTCAGTCCCGAGGCTTTTATACTCACTGCAGTGTTCCATCCCTACTGGTATCTACTGGTCTTTACCAGTTTCTACTGGTTCCTAACAGTCTCTAATGGTCAGCCATTGTGTCTGCAACAGAAGGCAGAAAAATCTGCTACGGAATGCTCAAGGGTCCAATATAGAGGCTGAGGAGTCTGTGTAGGAAGCCAAGAGATAAATTCCAAATTGAGTTATTCTGGGGCAGGGCCGTCAGGGCTCACAGTGTGAAACAGCCAGGCAATGCAGCCAAATTGATGACATGTATCGACCACCAGGCATCCAACCAAGTTGACACAATGTACCAACCACTACACCCTGTAATGCAAGTAGTAAATTTAACATTACTGTCTTATCTGAATATCAAGCACCTTAGAACATAAAATGGAAACATTTTTTAACAACCATGGATATTTTTAATATTTAAATCCAGGTACAATGTTAACAGATAATGGTTACATATTTTTAAGCAGAAACGTAGAAATCAGAACTGTATATAACATTGTAGCATGACAATCTTAATGATATTTTGTGACACATTTAAATTTTTATTCTGACATAATATAACCTTTTTAACCAATCATGTCTTCTAATACATAAGCTTTTATTTAATTTGTCATCCTTTAATGGGAAACACATCACAAGTTTTTTTGTTTTATCAAAAGCAGAAGTCTAAATCTAAAAGAAAAATCTTGTTATAAGCAATCTTTAGCCAGATGTGGTGATGCACACCTGTAATCCCAGCACTTGGGAGGCTGAAGCAAGAAGATCAGTGCAAAGTTCGAGACCAGCCTGGGCTTCAAAAGTGAACTCGAGGCCAGCCTGAATTGCATAGTGAGACTCTGTCTCAAAAAGACCAAAAAAAACGATAAGCAAACAAAAAACAATCTTTGTTTTACATTTTGGAAGAGCTGTACATCTGGAATCATGAATATATTTAAGCACCGGCTAGATAGCTCAGCAGATTAAAGTACCTGCCTAGGCAGCCGCAGAGACCAGGGTTTAATCCCGCACACCTCCAGGGCACACTAGACAATGATTGAGACTGGGCTTGGTGGCACACACCTGTAATCCCAACATTTGGGAGGCTGAAAACAGGATCATTTCAAGTCTGGTCTGTGTAGTCAGACCCTGTAGACACTATACTAAATACATTTTAAAAAGAATATATTTAATACATTAGATTAACAGTAGTGAATTAACATACACATGTGAAAACCTTTGTTTTTTTTAATTTTGTCTTGTATCAAGAGCATCTTTTATAAGAAAACCTTATTTTAATT
>PVKN010036268.1:0-11471 GCA_004027915.1 Capromys pilorides | reverse complement strand
AATATGAGAAAACAATCAGATATTCAGGTAACTGAAGCATACAGAACGCCAAATAACATCAACTCGACAAAAAACACATCAAGACACATAATAATCAAAATCCCAGAAATCCAGCAGAAGAATAACATACTAAAAGCTGCTAGAGAAAAGAAACAGATCACATTTAAAGGAAAACCCATCAGAAAATGGCAGATTTCTCTTCATAAACCATGAAATCAAGAAGAGCATGGAGCAGAGTGCTTCAAGTCCTCCATGAAAACAAATTTCAGCCCAGACTGCTATACCCAGCAAAACTCTCTTTTAAGTACGAGGGAGAAGTGAAATACTTCCACGACAAGGAACAACTAAAGAATTTTATGATGTCAAAGCCAACACTACACAGTATACTAAAAATTATTTTAGAGGGACCAAAACAACCCGAACTCAACAAATGAAAACAGAAATATCCCACCAAATAGGGCAACCAATTAAACATAGCAGAAAAAGTGGTAAACAGTAGTAATTAAACGTCATGTCAGTCATAAGACAATACATTTCAATCATAACCATCAATGTAAATGGACTCAGTTCTCCAATTAAAAGAAGTAGACTGGCAGAGTGGATAAGGAAACAAAACCCAGCAATATGCTGTATACAAGAAACACTTAACTCATAAAGAAACTCACAGGCTAAAAGTGAAAGGATGGAAAACAATACTACATGCTCCAGAACCTCAAAAAAAAAAAAGCAGGAGTAGCAATCCTGTTTGGAGACAGTCTAAACTTTAAACCAAGATTGATCAAATGTACCAAAGAAGGTCACTACATACTTGTCAGGGGAAAAATTCAGGACGAAGAGGTAACACTCATAAATATGTATGCACCCAACACGGGAGCAGTAAGTTATATAAGACAAACCTTAATGGACATGAAAAATCTAATATCCAATACCACAATCTTAACAGGAGACCTTAACACCCCCCCATCTGAAAAAGATAGGTCAAGCAGAAAACTATAAAGTATAAAGCCAATTATTTTTATTGGTGACCTAAACATTAAAATAACCACTTTTGTGATGTGGTCTAATTAGTTAATAACACTAGTGTTTATCTACTTTGGTGGTATCCACATTAGTGAACAAAAATGACCTAAGCTTCCTTTGTTTTCATGTTATCATCCGGCCCTACCAGAAGGCAAACTCTGTGGGGAGGGCCTTGTCTCTTTCACCTCTGCACCCATGAATCAGGAACTCATTACTCCACTAGGCCTTCTTCAAACAAATCATGACCGAACACCATCTTTAGCTGTGAACTAATTCTTCCTATACGGCACACTCATCTCTACAGACAGCTGTAGGGTCACACACGCTCAGGCCAAAGTTGTTCAGTCACTTGACATTCATCCTGAGAGCTACCCTGAGGGGTAAGCATTTTATGGGGTGCTCAGGGATCACGTGGGGGGCTGGGGCACTTCAGAGGAATGGAGAGCTTCACAGGAAGACCCAGTGGGGCCCTGCAAGTTGAACAAGTTGTGCCAGACACTGGCCACACACAGAAACACTCGCCAGCCCAGCATCCAGCCGCCGGCTAAGGACCTGCGCTCTGAGCCCGAGTAGCCTGGGTGTAAGCTCTTCCACTGTTATTACAGCTGTCACCAGGAGCAACTTAGCTACCAGAATTCTCAGCTTTATAATGAACATAATGATGCCTGGCCCACCAGGCTAAGGCATTTAGCATATAGCTTTGTATATACTTTATGTGTCATAGGGACTCAAATGACAGTGTGATTATTATTACTTTATATTTTCCTATAATTATATTTTTGTTGTTGTTTTACTGTGCTTTTATTTATCCTCTAGATTCTATGGCTAGGCTGAAAGCTTGAAGTTACTAAAAAAACAAAACAAAAATCTTTTGTCTGGATTGGAAACACATGAATCATGGACTTATGATTCAAGAAAAAGGACAACTTGTAATTTTTCTGAAACTCAAAGAATGAAGGAAAACGGACCTTTCTCAAGTAAGTTCAATGATGATTAAAATATATTCTCTCCCCGAAGTAACTGGTTTTTAAAAACATGACAGCAGAAATGTGCCCGCCTCACTGGTTGCCTATCTGTTCTCATGCTCAGGCAAAAAGAATAAAGGGCAACAAGATGGCTGCCATGCCATGCCATGCCACACCACGCCACGCCACGCCACACACCACACCACACCACAGGCTCATGGAGCTGCATGGAGCCCTCCTGCTCCTGGTGAGCTTTCTGGCCAGGAAAGACAGGCAAGGACCACCCACCAGTACCCACAACTGAGGGTCCCCCTGATCAGCCATAGGCTGGCATAGTACAAAGCCAGGGAACCCAGGAGAACGCAACAAGCTAGTCCTTTTTTATAGCATCACAGCTCCAATGTATATACTAATTTTTTTCGGGAATGGAGAAAAAAAGGCAAAGAATAGTTGTTCACAATTTCCCAAATCAGAATATGGCATACTTTTCTCTTCAAGATGGGAAGGTTGAGGTTGGAGAAATAGCTTAGGGGTCTAAATGCCTGCCTAGCAAGTTCAAGGACCTGAGTTCGATCCCCAGCACCACATGCTGTGCCAGCCCTGAGCCCTGGATGCACTGTGAAGACCTTGAAACCAGGTGTGGTGGCGCATACCCGTAATCCCAGCACTGGGAAAGCTGAGACAGGAGGACCACTAGGAGTCTGAGCTGTGTGCTAAATAAATACACTTTAAAAATAAAAAAAAAAAAATTGCAAAGGCTTCAGGAGCACATGTCATAAAGTAAGCTTCTGAAAAACTTTTTTCTTATCCTTTCTTGCAAAATACCCTACATAATTATGTATTGTAAGCTGCCAAATATTTCATGGGTGTGTAGAAATAGAACTGGTCAACTTACATAGCCTCTTACCACCTATACTAAGGCCATAAGTTGATAGTTCTGTTTTATGCCAGGCTTTTATGGTGTTACTGATAAATCCTAAAAAGTATACAAGAGGCAAATATTTCTTATTTTTTAAAGAATACAAAATAATCATAGAAAAAACAGCACTAGAAACAATATGAAACTTCAGCAAAGTAATAGGAACTCGACAATGGTTGCCGTGTTACATGATCCTATCTTCAAATTAGTTGTTCACGTCACCAGACATAAAAATGCAAGATTTGTTTAAGCAACAACAAAAAAAGTTGTAAGAAATTAAAAAAAAAATACGAAGAAAAATATTTTAAACATTAACTGCTCCTTGCAAAAGACCAGCAGAAATCTACGTAGGCTGATTCTGTATGACTCAAGATAATGCAACAGCTGGCGCACACACCCAGGCAGCAATACACTTTGTGAACCTTGGGACCCCACCTGTTGGTCTTTCTTTCTTCCTCTCTGTGTGTGTATTAGAATGTGCACGTGTGCATGCGTATGCTTGCATGCGTGTGTGTGTGCGTGTGTGTGTGTGTGTGTGTGTGCGCGTGTGTGTCTAGTGCTAGGGAGGACTCTCACTCTACACAGTGCCCTTTCATTGAGCTGTACCTTCTGCCTCTCTTTTAAAACAAAGAAATATTATAATTACCACTCCAACCAGTTGCTGGGCACATTTGATACTATTTTTGCTTTTGTTGGGCAGTGTTGGGGATCAAACCCAGGGCCTGACTCTCGCTGGGCAATCATTCTACCACTGAGCTACACCCCAAGCTCAGAGTTTAATTCTTAATTAGATACTATAATTGTGCCTGATTCCATTTTGAAGAGAAAGAAATGAAATTTGAGGTCATGGTACTTATAGAAAGCAGAATTTTAGTCATTTATGCTATTTAGAAGAACTATATATAACCATGCACATATTAAAGAGACACAAAATGTCAATGCAGATCTGATACATCTGGATGAACACGTCTCTTTAAAACATATGCACCTATAATTATACCCATGTATTTGGTTCTTCAAGGATAGGATGACTGTGAGCTAGCATAGGCTTCCAGTAGAAATACACATACACACACACACACACACACACACACACACACGTATGTGCATGCACAAAGCCTGGAGCATATCTAGCACCAATAACAGAACATTATAAGTAGTTTGTCTTCTTTCCTTAAAAGAAACCAGTATGGCAAAGCGCGGATCTTCTTTCTCCATCTTGCTCTCCTTCTGTGTTCCTTTCTCTTTCTATTCTAGCCAAAAAGCCAGATCTAATATAAATTTAGAATGTGTTCTGTCTCTCCAAATTCAAATGTTTTTCTAAATGTATTAGTATAGCCACAAAATGCTTAAGTTTTCAATTTTATTGTCAAAATATACATAAATGTACCAAGTTACGCATCCGTGTGAAACTGCTTTGCCCCCACTGAACATAGTATGTGCAAGGCTTTCCACGCTGCCCCGCTCTACTTCTTTGAATTGCCGCCTGCTATTCCATCCTACAACTGCACTAGACTGAGCGTAAGCCTTCCTCAGTGGGTGGCTGTTTAGACCATCTCTACTTTTCACTAAAAGAAAACCATAGCGAGCGCATCGGCAAAGGACCTATCTTCCTACTCCATGTTACAGTTCTGCTAGCCAAGTCTTTACCTTAGAATTCAGTACTTAGGTCTTACAGAATTCCAACTGGACCATTACACAGACTACTACACTGGTCTCCATGGTAACCAGCTAGGAAATGAGTTGATGGGCTCTGACTTTATGCTTGTCCTGGGGCCACTGAGACCATCAACCACCTCAGCCCCTGTGGGAAGGTAACAGTCTACATCCACAAAAGCTATGGCACAGGGGACCTGGGAAGATAGATCAGTGGAATAAGCACTTGCCTGGCAAGTGCAAGGGCCAGAGTTCAATCCCCGATCCTGCAAAAACAAAAACAAAAGCTATGGCACACACAGAGTTGGCTCTGCTCTCTTTAACTCAGGCAATGCCTCTAGCTACCCGGCCAATGAAGGTGGAAGGGAAAACTGAAAGCAGCCCCATAACTAAAAGCCCGGGATCCACTGTACCTCCTTGCAATAATGGCCCTTTGTTCCGAATCGTGAATAGTTCAATTATAAGCAGTGCTGCTGCTAAGTCAGCCTGGTAGCTATGACATAATATGGGCATGTATTTCTTTGCAAAGATACTCCTCCAAGAGAGTAACAATCAAATTACTCCTTTTCAGCTCCTGATCATAAATGCTTCTATTTTTGAGATTCCACAGCTTCCCACATAATGATGAGAATCTATATTTAAAATGACTCAAAGAGGCTTTTCCTATAAAAGTGGGCATCAATGTCTTTAAAGGCAAAATGGGAAAGGAAAAGAAAGATAGAAATCTCCCCACATATAAGTAATAATAGGTACAACTGCAATTATTGCTTATGGAAGCTATTGTAGAGGTGGCAGTTTCCATTGCCACGCCCAAAATCCCAGCCACTAAGGAGCTATAAACAATTTCCTTTTCATGGAGCATCTTTTGAAATCACCAGATGTGTTGCTTTCCGGTATTTCTTTGTTTATTGTAAGTGCCGTATAGTATTATTAGCCTGTGTATCCTCCATGTATTAATTAAGGACATAGAAAGACAGGAATAATCCATAACAGTTCCTATTTTTAACAACCCCAATGCTCTTCAGTCTGCACAAAATGAAGAATAAGATCCAGTAATTATGGGCTCACACTGACCTCGTCCCATAGTCTCACCCAAACGTTCAGTCTAAGAGTAGGTTGTGGACTGCACTTTTGTCTAAAAATCAAAGTCTAGGTCCCTAACACTGGGTCTCCAATTAGAAAAGCTCTAATTAGCTCTGTGACAGCAACTCACTGTGTGAACATCCCCATTCCATTTCAGATCCACCCAAATGCACTAATATTTTTATACTTTTGTGTGTCAAGAAAGGCTCTGAAGTTATTTTTCACTATGTGCATGAATCAGAGTGAAAGCGCATCTGCTTGAGTTTCTATGGATCGTGTTACACATTAGGTCTCTTAATAAATGTCTGTGATGATAACTTGTGGCCTGCCTCAGTGGCCTGTGTAGCCAGCCACGTTTTCAATGACCAACACAATGTGGTGTCCCTAAACTCCCAACTTAAAAAAATAAAAAAGGTCACCACCTAAAATCTGGCTCTTTCTAAATTAGAATCAGCCAAATCTTCATGGACTCTCTCAGAGTTTACAGGTAAGCAGCGTCTAAAGCCAGAGGGTAAAAGCCACAGCCACCAGAGCTACCCTGACCCAGTCCCAAGTTAAGCAGCTTCAAAGCAGGCATCAATAAATGCCCACCCAGATAGATTTCCTATCTTGGGCCAACTTGAAATTTCTAGCCCACAGCTCCTATTTTATTAGCTTCTTTCAGTGAGGAATGCACCTACTCCCCACCTCAGTTTTGGATCCATTCCTGGCACTGGCCAAAACTTTGTTGCAAGTCAAATCCTAGTAAGTCATTGAGCAGATTTTACTCCTGACACACGCTTCTGGCTTCTCTCGGTAGAGAGGATCTTCCACTTGGGTTTATTTTGTAGGAAGCTAGGGAGCTGTAGCAACTGGGCTAAAGGACTTGATGAAAGAAATCAGCCTGTGCCTTCCTGTTGGGCAGGATCCTCTACCAGGGAGTCAAGAGACCTAGGAGACTCCCAAGCACAGCCTTGCAGGCGCCCCACCTCCACCTGGCAGCCCTGCTGACAAACTCTGTAAGAGTTCCATGGTAACTGGAACCCTGAGGAAGACCGGTGTGGAGGAACCAAAGCTTGGTCTCAGGGAAGTAAATCTCATGACAGGACCAGAGAAACTGGGGGATCGTGGGGTAGTAGCCAAAGGATTACTTTTGGAGAGAGCAACTGTGTTACATTTTTTAAAAACTAAATTCACAAATATTTAACATTATAATCCCCACTCCTTAACTGGCCAAAAGGGAAGGAGAATAGCACATTTTCCCCTTCTGGTAGTGCTGCACATGCTCTGTCTCCTTTGCAAATCACCTACCAGAACAGCAAGAAGGCTGCAAACTGAAACTCTAAGCTTGAGAGCTCAAAGAGAAAGAGGAAAGTGCCTTCCTTCTTCCGGTGGAGCTGATCACCACCAGGAAGATTCCTTCCATTTCACCCCATCAGGAGTTATTTTAAAGTAACCATTCTAATGAAAAGAGAAGGGCCTGTGAGGTAGCTCAGCGGACAAAGTGCCTGCTTAGGCAAGTGCAGGGACTGGATTTGATCTTCGGTACTGCATGCCATGTCAGCCCCACCCCTGGGCACGCTAAGCTTGCAACCAAGTCCAGGTGCGGTGGTGCACGCCTGGCATCTCAGTGCTGGGGAGACTGAAAGCAGGAAGATCACACTGAGTCCAAGCTGTGTAGTGAGACCCTGTACCAAATGCATAAATTAAAAGAGAGAGAGAAAAAAGCATGTGCCATTTTCTCCCAACTGATTCTGCAAGTAAAATTTCTAAAGCACGGCACTGAGAGAGAAATAATACCTTGCATTTTACGTCTCCTCCACAGGGAATGAATTACTTTCTCTCCACTGCATCTAGCATGGCACAAATTTTCCATCCTTGGGAAACCTGAAGAACCAGTTATTCAAATCATCCTCTATGCTCTGAGGGACAGCAAACCTCCTACACTGTAGTCATTTAAACTGGGGATAGTATGTTGGAGGAAGACTAGAAATCAGAGGTGGAAAGAGAAGAGAAAGAAGATGAAGGGAAAGGAAAGGGAAATGGAGGAGGAAGACAGGAAGAGGACATGGAAAGGGGGAAGAGGAGGAAGAAGAGGACACAGAAGAGGGACAGGGAGAAGAAAAGGAGAAGGAGGAAACCATGAAAAAGAAGCACAGAACACACCTGAGTCTCGTGTGTGAACTATGCAGATTCTACACTCTTACATGCCCTGGTGAGTTGGAAACAAGTAGCACTTCCGTGTCACCAAGTATCACCCCGGTGTCAACAACAGCAGCTCCTGATGCCCCCGACTTTCTCGCTATCTGCCTGACCCCTCATTGTGCACTTTACATAAATTTTAGTGAGCTTCTCTCCAAAATCCCTGCATATATTGCCATTATGATTACAGGCGAAAAAAACCAAGCTCACCCGCCACAGCATGACCAAGACGGCACAACAAAGAGAGGGGAGTCAGTCAGGCTGCAGGGCCGGCCTGAAGGGGGAGGACTCCATACGAGAGGCCTGGCCCTATTTATCTCTGAATGTACTTCAGATTAGTACACTAGAGCCAATTTATCTAAATACACAGTATGATGAAAAAGAAAAAACAGTTATGTCCCTTCTTTCCACTATGTGATTTTGTGTAAAAAGATTAAACCTTAAAATAGTACATAAAACTTTGCCTTTGTGAAACAAGTGCTTCTGAAAGAAGTGGAAACAGCTTGCCAGAACCAAATACCTACTTTCTAAAATTTAACAGTAAAGCTACACAGAATGATGTCCTGCCAGTCCCTACAGAAATGTCTGGCTGGTCACCAAGTTTACAGAGTTCTGCTATGGCTGTACATGTGTTTTCTTTTGTGTTTTCACCACATGGGTTTTATATTGAACTGAACACACAGTTAAAAAAACACCTAAGTTGTCGCAAATGATAATGAAAATTTCAGAAAAACCCTCAAGTCTCCTTACACAGAAAGCAAAGAATACAGTCTCTTCAAGGCTCGTCCACCTCACTCAGGGCTGTGGATAGGATCCAGCCAACTGCAGTACAGAGCATGCCCACTTTACCTTCTGAAACCTGGCCGATGTCACAGCAGAGCTCACAGGTGCCTGACCTATGCTCGGGAATGCTTGCAACACCGAAAGTAGCCACGCTCTAAACCTAAAGCCACATGGACTCCACACACCACTTCAGGGAGAAAACACGGGCCAGTGGGCCTTGTCACCCCAGTGCTAAGCTAACCCACTGTGCAAATTCTAGAAGGTAAAAGTGTTTCATTTTGTAATACTAACTTACTTTAAGACTAGACTGGTCCATGAGGCCATTATATGATTTGTAAGAGCAAATCACTCTAGAATATAAAGGCTACTGCTGGTGGCATACTTCCCACTTAATAGGACCCCATTTCTTAGTCCCTAATTGGTGAGGGCGACCCCAATGTGACCAAAGTGCCTCTAAGGGGGAATCTTATCCTGAAAACCCCAAACATCTTGATTTGTCAGTCTTAATTATCTGAACACTTCTGAGATAGGGCTGCCATTTATACTTTTATTATATTTCATGAGTCTGAAGTTATAAACAATATATCAAGTGACTGATAAAGAAATAATAAATTAGATGAATTCCTAATATGTATAAATTCATGCTGTAGGCAATTACCATTTGTTATCTTATTTAGTCTTTTTTAAAAAGGTTGAGAAAGGTACTAATCATATGCCTATTTCACGATGGCAGTATAGAGATACAGTAAGTTCTGTGACTTGTCAAAGGCCAGATGGTTCCAAGTGGCAGATCTGGGCTCTGAACGAGGCGACCGGGCTCTGAGACCAAGCTTGTATCCAGCATGTGACAGTAGCCCTGCCTTTCCTAAACAGGGACAGCAGGAAAGCTTTCCCTCCACGGAGCAGCTGGTTCCTTCCTCTGCTTTCCTGTCTTTTCTTCTCTCTTCCTTATACTTCTGCTCCTCTTCCTCTCTGCCTCCTTCATGTCTTGGGTCCACTTAGAGACACCCACACAGGGTGCCTGGCTCAGACCCTGGCACTGGGGATGCCCAAGGAGCCAACTTGAGCAAGATGTGGACATGCGCAAGAGTAAACACCACAACACAGTCCCTGGCGACACCAAAAACGCACCGTGACAATAAGCACAAGGATGCTTGTTCTAAGCTGTAAAGCGCAGACCACCAGTTCCGTAAGATCAGAAGTCAGGACTATCTTGAAGACAACAAAATTGATGTTCTGTGGCTGGTTGCTCTCCAGAGCCCCATAATTTCCTTGACAGCCTTATCCATATTTGTGGTTTTATCTGTCCCAAATCTGTATCCACAATCCTAACTTCTCCATTGAGGTACAAGCTTTTCATAGTAACTGTCTGACACCTGCCCCCATCACATTTCCACTGCAAATTAAACCAGACACTTAATTCAGATCATTCTATGCCCCTCCCCGACTCTGGGTTTCCTGTTAGATTTAGTGGAAGGAAGTGGAGTCTCTGCCCCATCTCTCACCTCCAAACCGTTCCACCAACTTCACCCCCAAGTGTATCCCTTCCCTGGCTGTCTGCTGACCCTGTGGAACCAGGCTTGTGCCTTTTTGCCTGGGACTACTCTAAGAATGTGCTCAGGGCCTCCCAACTCAGAAGCCACCCGGCACCATGAATAGGCAAGTGACATTCCATGGACTAAGGGCGCTCCTTTGCTTTGGGACCTGTGACTCTACTACTCCAAAGAGGCTCAGCGCCCACAGGGCCTTCACCATTCCTGTATTTCCCAACCTCCCTCCCTTAGAGCTCTGTACCCTATGGGTCTGGGATCCTAAGTGTCTGTTCCACTACAATGACCAAGTACTCCGGGCTCACCTTAAAATACTATAGAGAAACATTTGCTCCTCTCGGGGGTGCCTGACATACTGTTAGGAAAATGGAACCTTTTGAAACAATTTTTTACCATGGTAAAAGTGTTTGAAAAGAATTAATCCTCCCTCAAGAGATCAAAAGGGAAAGCAGCTCGGGCCCACCAGCGGAGGGTTTCTGAACCAGGAGCTGAGTTCCATTTCTGAGCTCTTTGCTCACTGTGGTAGCTGCTAGGGGGGGACTCCTCCTAAGCAGCGCAGGGTGGTGTGGGAGTCAGCTTTTGTGGGGGAGCCAGGCACCCACGTGTCTTCATTCTAGGATCAGGAGGTGGCATGAAGCAGTGGGTGGAACAAAGAAAAAAAACCAAACAGACAGAATATAAAGACAGGCACACTTTCTCTGTCTCTTGGGGCCAGTTCAAATCAATCACTCTGCCACAGCTTCCCGCTCCTCTTGCTATTTCTCCAGTGAGTGCCACTAGCACCTGCCACCTCCCAGGCACCCTCAGCAGAGTCAGGGCCAGCGCTCTTCTGCCTCGCGGGGCTCCCCTGCTGTGCCCTCAGGAAAACCTGTGCTTCTCCTCTTGCTCTACCCATCACGCATTTCCTTCTTTCACAGGCTGAGCCAGCCCATTTGCATACTTGATTACAATGAAGAAGTAAATTTTAGGGGCTGGGGAGATAGCTCAGTAGACTAAGTGCTTGCCTGACAAGCTCAAGGGCCTGAGTTCAATCCCCAGTTCCGCAAAAAAAAAAAAAAAAAAAAAAATCTGTAGCTAAAAATGGATGGGGATTATCCCCTCTGGGTAAGTGCCTGATAAAATTGATGGTTGGGGGTGGTGACCCACCTGTTGTCTCCAGCACACTAGAGGGTAGAAGCTGACTGCAAGGTTGAGACCAGCCTGGGCAATTTCATGACTTAGTGACTCAAAATAAAAAAAAGAAAAAAGACAGGGATGTAACTCAGTATAAAGGCCCTAAATTCAATCCTCAGGACCACATACAAAAAAAAAAAA
>PVKN010036267.1:0-11471 GCA_004027915.1 Capromys pilorides | reverse complement strand
GCATAAGCAGATCATAACTAATGGAGTCTAGTGGGTTGTGTTGAGAGAGCTATGACCAAATACATAAATCAGAGACCTTAAGTGTTTACGCCTCACCCTGAAGAGCAGTTTATCACTGTTGGAGTGTTTGGATTTCTTGTATATTTCAGTAGAGAACAGAATCCTGTTAAATCTTCCTTGTGCTTAATTTTGTGAAAAGCACCTTTGAAGATTCCTAGAGAAAGGGAAGTGTGTGCTTACTTCAGTGCTTTAGTGCATTTTAATGCCAAAATGGAGCTCCGTTCTTTGTGAAGAAGCAGTGATAGCAGTAGGTTAGTGTCACTGTACTCTGCTGTGGCTGGCGCTTGGAGATTTATCACAAACAGGTTGGGTCTGGAGAAAGGGCCACTTTTAAAAATCCAGCTGGGATTTCACACAACTAGGACTCAACACCACTTTCAGTGGAGAAAATCTTGGGATAGATTTTGACATGTGTAACAATTTCTGTAGCTCAGAATGCTGAGAGAAAGGGTTGACAGGTGAAAATTTACCTGTTTGGTTTATTGTCAGAGCAGAAAGGGTACTAAATGTCTGAAAGCGGTTCTGACAAGCATCTGCTGTGGTGAAGAGCAGTCCCCAACAAGAAGGGAAGGGTTTGTTTGACCAACTTTATATGCTTATATCTGAACAATTGAACAACTGAACAACTAATTTAAAAACAACAATGTGCAACATAAGAACCATCGTTTTCTTTAGTGAAATTCTGCATCATTTCCTTTTCTTTTTCTTTTTTTTTCATTTATGTATTTAGTACAAGGTCTCACTATACAGATTGGACTCATGATGATCCTCCTGTTTTCAATCTCCCCAACTCTGGGATTACAGGCATGCATCACCATGCCTGGACCCTGGCCTGGCTCAGCAGGCCCAGGGGGTGAGGCCAGCATGGCATGAGGGGCTTAGGAGTGAATCCTGGTCCCTGCACTTACCGAAGCACGCACTTATTCAATTGAGCTATCTCACCAGCCCTTCTGCATCATTTCTAATAGTTGCCTCCCCATTTTGTATTTTTTTTTCAAAAAGGGGGGTGCAAGGTAAGCTTCTCTTTCAAACTCCTACTGGGAATGTAGTCCTAGCTTCTCATTCTGCACATACAGCTTACATCAGAGGGCTTCATAAGAATGTGAATATCTTTGAGAAGAAAGTGTCCCATCCCAGCTCTCAAATTTTTTAAAGAAGAATTTTTCTCCATTTCATACATTTTTGGTGAATAATTTTATACATATGAGGCTGGGTGTGGTGGTGCATGCCTGTAATCCCAGCACTTGGAAGGCTGTAAACAGGAGAATCACTACAAGTCTGATCTATGTATTAGACTCTGAACACCCTGTAGACCCTGCCTTAAATACGGGGGGGAAAAAAAGAAATTACATGTAGGACTGCATCCAGCACCTTACAGGTGCTCTCCACTTAATTACATCCCCAGTTTTCTTTCTTTCCCTTTTCTTTCTTTTGAGACAGAGTCTAGCTAAGTAGCCCAGGCGGGCCCTGAACTTGTGCTGCTCCTGCCTCAGCTCGGCTGGGATTAGAGGACAAGGATGCCCTCTTGCCAATGCACTACATCTCTGTACACTGCATCCTTTGGCACCTGGATTGGGGCCAAGCAGAGACCGCCTGCCTGTGATGACTTAGGAGGATCACAGTCTCTCCAACTTGTGACCCACAGTGCTCTTAGTAAGACGGAAGTATCAAGATTCCTGGAAAACACCTGTGATTTTGAAAGAGCGTGAGGGAAGAAACAGCACTTCCAAGGCCCAGGGAGGAAGAGTAGGCAGGCGGGAGGCCCACAGGAAGGCCTGGACTTATCTACATTCCTCTGAGAACTGCTCCAAGGGCTTCTGTGAAGCCCATGTGCTGTGCCCAGAGCTCTCCTTCTAGGGGACCAGGGTCTCTAGACTCTGAGCTGACCAGAGGGCTGCTGTATCCCCACGAGGCTGGGCCACCTGAGGTCATGCTCCATGCGTAATGATTTTGAAGTGTAGGCCTGAACCTTGAGGAAGAGCAGGCCTGTTATCCAGTGGCAGTAACTGCCTAGACCTAAGGCTGTGCTCTCAACTGGGCCTCAATGAACCACAGGTGACCAGTGACCTCTGGGCCTGCACTCTGAGCCTTCCGCTGCTCCAGGGCCCCCTTGTGTCAATTCCTTCAGGAGAAAGGAATTATGAATGAGGTGCTAATGAAGCATTTCATCACCTGTTTACCTTCAGCAATCAGTAGTTCTCCTTCGATTGACCGTGAACACATTAGTTCTGAAACCGCTGTCAGTTGGAATGGCCTCTATTTGAAGTCATGATAAAATAACACATAGCTGAGGTATTCTGGATGTTTCTACATGTTTCTGGTTCTGTGATACCATATAGTTCTACACAGAAAGAGAGAGAAAGATGAGAGAGAGAGAGAGAGAGAGAGAGGGAGAGAGAGAGAGAGAGAGAGAGAGAGAATAGTGATTCATCACAGATTCGCACAGCTCAGGATCAGTGCCACAGCACACAGGCTGTTACCACACGTGATGTGTTCCATTTTAGAGCAGCGGCTCCCAAGTGGTAATGAGATCACAGAGGTGGTATCATGTGACAGCAAGGTCAAAGAAGTGCATTAAGATGCCAGCTCTGTATGATCTCCATAATCACTTACCTCACCGCGTCATTATTCTCCTTATCTGTAAAGTGGAGATGCAAATGCCTCTCCCCCTGGTTAGTGGGGAAAATGGGGAGCAAAATCCGAAAAACGTTTCATACTGCCAGGCAGCAGGCAAGTAGCCATAAGTGTTGTTTTCTTTTCTCTTGCACTTTAATATCTACTTATATTCAATCCAAACCATGTCAGATCAACAGATAGTTGTGTTAGGAAATAAAAAAATATAATCATATAACTATAATAACTGAATTACTACAATATAAAGTAGAACAAACTAGTAACTTCTCAAGAATACTATTTCTCTTTTATTTAAACATTAGGTTTATTTTTCCATTTATTTCATTTATATATTTTGAAAATCTAGTGTAATAAATATGAATTTCTAATCATAATGTAATTACATTTGAAAAAATGGCATGGATAGGTAAGTACCTAGCAAGCAAACTCCACACTGCTCACTCAGAACTGTCTGTGCTTACTGACTGTAGTAGACACTAAAGTTATAAGTGACAGAAACTCAAATCAAGTTATTCAAAGTAAACAATATTTTGAGTCCCTTAACTGAGGAGCGAGTGTATCTACCCTGGAGATGGGGCTCAAAATGTAAAGATTTCTTCTCTGTCTACTTCCCCATCAGCCCCTGTCTTTAGTTTTCTTGACTTCCCAGTTAGCGGCAGAGGGCGTCCCCAGTGAGGGCTAAGCTGACTTTTGGTAGTTCTAAGATCACAATGTCCCTTTAATTGGCAAGTCCAGAGGTAGTAAATCACCTTCTCTTTACCCTAAAGTCTATTTTCAGTCATTTTAGTTGGCATATGATGAATGTGCATACTCACAGAGAACTCTGTGATGTGCTCTTGTGATCTATGCGTACAGTGTGCATGAGTCCTAACAGTGAGCATCTCTGTCATCTCCAGCCTCATTTATCTGCATTGCGAACATTGACACTTTTCTCTTGTAGCTATTTTGAGATATTCAGTACTTTACGTTTGCCTTTAGTCAAGCAGTTATGCACTAGAACACCAGAATTTATTTTTTTCCTCCAAAATAGTTACACAAAGAATCTAAAACAAGACTTGGTGCAGTGGTGTGCATCTGTAATCCCAGCTCTTGGGAGGCTGTAAGCAGGTGCATCACTATGAGCCTGATCTAGTAGTGAGATCCTGGACATCCTGTACACCCTTCCCTAAAATACAAAAAAACAAGAATCTAAAATAGTAGGTCTCATAAAATGGAATAGGAAGATAGTGGCTATAAGAGTAGGTGACAGGCCCAGCAAGGTTCCTCACCCTGGTATGGACCTATGCTCACCCTGGAACCCATTACATGCTCAGCGTCTATTCAGTCTTGTCAGTGGTGTCCACTGTGCTGTATCTTACAACCTCAGCCCTATAAATTAAGCACTGCAATTCCAAACCTTTGGTATAGAATCAAAATCAATCACTAAGCAAATCTAAATCCTAGTTTGCTAAATTTTATTTAACAATATGATATATGAAAGATATCCATGAAACCAAAATAAAGGTAAGAAACACTTCCATATTTACTTATGATCTTGATTCCATTAATGGAAAACTCCTTTTTATAAACTTCCCAGCTAGCAATCTTACTTTTTTACATCCTTTTTGAAGGGGCAATTCCAGCAATTGAACCCAGAACTAGGATTTAGGTTTGCTTAGTGATTGATTTTGATTCTACACCAAAGGTTTGGAATTACAGTGCTGAATTTATAGGGCTATAATATGGGTGAACATAAATCACTGTGGCATGATATTTTTAATTGTTCTGGAAAGATATTTAGAAGGGGAATAGCTTGATGAAATAGTATGTCTAATCCTAGCTTTGTAGGGCATCTCCACACTAATTTTCACAATGCTGCACCAGTCTGAACTCCCACCATAGTGGAGAAAGGCTCATATTTTCCCACAACTCTGCCAGCATTTGTTATTGGCTCATTTTTTTCTTTTTATGATGACCATTTTTTTCTGAGTGAGGTAAAATCTCAGTGTTCTTTTAATTTGCATCTCTTAAATGATCAATGCTGCTGAACATTTTTTATATATCTATTTGCCATTTATATTTCTTAATCTGAGAAGTATGTCTTCATCTCAGATGACCAATGAAGTTACACATTGTCTGTAGCAAAAAGTGACTATTTATTGTATTTATCAATGAGCCAAGAGGTTTTGGAAGGGCTATGAAGAATATCTAATCATATCATTCCATTTTAATTTTTGTTAAGATATTTCATTAGAAAAATAGTTGTGGTAGGATACTGAAATTAGGATTAAGATAAAATAAAGTGCCTTACTTATAGAACATGGAAAATTAGGATTTGACTCAGGGGTATGAATCACAAGAATGACCTTGAAATAAGAGCTTTTAAATTTATAATTTGATGTGTTTTAAAAATATCAAAAGTAAATAAAAGCTAGGCTGTCTTTGGGGAAATAGCCTCCAGCTACCAAATTATTCTTGAAAATATGACAATAATACAATTTTTAAATTTTTAAATTTTAATTTTAAAAATATTTGTTTCTTTTAGTAAACAGTTGGCATAATACTTTAAACATAATTCTTATCATTAAATGGAATGGTAGCTCTTTTTCTATACATTTAGGGTTAGTGATGATTTGGAAGCCTCAATGTGATCATCATTTTCAATCGAATTTCAGTCTCAGCAAGTGCATGGCTTGGAGCAATGATGTCCACAAGGTCTCATGTTCAGAGCTGGGGCTTTTGGGAGATGACTGGATGGCAGAGGCAGGAAGTCAGTGTGAATGTCTGTCCATGAGTCGTAGCATGGATCCATTCTAAAGCAGAGAAATTAAGAAACATTATGGAGCAAAGGTACATGCTGGCTCATGGCCACTAAAAAGAAATTTTAAGAAATTTCTTCTTCATGATTTTATGCAATTCATCCTTTCTGCCTTTCATAAATAGTCATTTCTTAGCAGCCAGCCTGTGGCTGACTGAAACACTATGCCCACCAAGCTGTGATGTGTTCTTCACTAAACATTTCTATAGGATTTTTAAAAATATAAATCTTCTACAACATATAAGGAAGCATCATAATGAAAACAAATATTATAATTTATTTTATATATTTATTTGGTATATTTTGCTACATGTAACATGACATGAAGTATGTTTTAAACTCATGGTTAAATGTTGATTAATAATTTTGTATCAATGTGACTTTTACCCCATTTAAGCAATGTTAAATCTTACTGGGGTATGAGGCATCTCTCTCCTTCTCTTACTAGGTCATTGGTACATTTCTAAAAGTTTATAACATCCTATAACTCCGTGGTGTACCAAATTTTCTGTTTAAGAAGATTATGAGGCCACAGAGGAAAGGGATCGATGATGTACAGTGTGCCTAAGGAGAGTCACCTAGAGAGAATACATTCTCTCAGGCTTTCACAAAGAGCAAACTGGTCAAGCAATGGCCATAAGTCTTCCAGACGGCTGACATGGACCACAATTCTACAAAGCACTGCACATGGTTTCAAGGTAAATCCTGAGAGGATTTGACTGACATTGTCAGCTACAAAAGTTACATATATTGTGATATAGGTCTGGATTTAACTTGGCCTTAACCACCCAGCAAAATGTTTAACCATGAGGCATAAAAAGTAAAGCCAGATTAATATGCTGAGCTATAAAATGCTCAAGTCAACAGCATCTGACATTGCCAGTTCTGCTGATAACCCACTACTATTATGGAATATGGGACTATACATACAACTACTTTCTCATAGTTCAATGAGAATACTTGTACCAATAGTTTTTAAAATATTTATTTGCATCTTATACTCTGAACAACTACTATGAAGACAACAATATGCATTGTGTTTATTATTATGGCTGTCCTACTGAAGTGTTGAAACTGTCCCATTGCTATTTCTTTCTTATTGAAATTAACAAAATTTAAAAACATAAATAAAAAAATACATTAAATTATAGTTATTAAATAAGAGTTCTCCCAGTTACCTCTCTGTGCTTCAATACCTGCTTTGAGCATAACTATCACCTCAAATATTTATTTCCTTATTATGAAAACATTTAAAATTATTTCTCCTATAATTTCAAAATGTACGATACATAACCATCATCAGAAGCCGTGCTCCCTGCAGTATCATAGTAGAACCCCTCATTCTTAACTGGAACTTAGGAATCCCCTAACTATAGCTTAGGAAGCTGTTATGATTTGTGTATGGGTGTCCCCCCAAAGCCTCATGCAGTCATGGGGTGGTTTCTGGAAATTGTAATTCTTTATTGTGGAAATGGGTACTGCACCTCCCCTGGGCCAGGTGATTTGCATTTCAATGTAAGGGAGGAAGAATAGTTAGCTACTTGAGCAGCTAGCTCTCCAGCTCTTAGCTGCTACCATGAAAGGTTGCCCTCTGCCATGTGCCACTCTGCCTTGGAGCCAGCTGACTATGGACTGAAACTTCCAGTAACTGTGAGCTAAATAACCCTTTCCTTCCCTCATTTTGAGTGTTGGGTGTTTTTCCCAGCAAAGAGAGAGGAGTAACTAAGACAGAATTCCGTGGTTAACTCTCCCATCTATCAAAAACAAGCTTAAGGGCCTGGAGAGATAGCTCAGTGGCATCAGCACCTGCCTAGAAAACACAAGGGCCCCAGTTCAATCTCCCATACCACATGCTGTGACAGCCCTGGAACTGGGCATGGTGGTGCAAGGAAGAACCACCTGCCCATTCCAAGCTGGGCCTCTCTTTCTCAGATTAACTTTCCACGTGATTCTCAGATTATGCGTAAGAGTCCACCAGACACAGGAAAATGTGTACACAGGTAATGAGTTTGAGAAGAGATCATTCTTTCCCTTTGTATTTGTTAGGCTGGTAGCAGGCAACCTAAGCCTATGAGCATGAGGAAGAGTCCAAGGATTTTTTATCACAGGAACCAGTGGCAAGCAGTTTCCAGAGAGTGGCCTAGAAGAAGCATAAATGGAAATTTGTAGGAAAATCCTGGTATATTTCCCAGATGTCTCCCATGTCTAGACAGTTAGTGAGCAGAAATAAATATCTTTAGTCTTACGTAATGTAGCAAAAATCTGCCTTGGTTGACAACTCTGCCTAGACTTCCAGAGTGTATGCGATCTAGAACTGATAGCTAAAGCATGGCTCAAGATGCAGGAAGTAAACATGGATTTATCTATTTTTTGTGTTTTGTTTTTATATAAAGAAAGCTGATTGTTCCCTTGGTAGCAAGACTTTTCTCAAAAGAGAAAAACATAAGAAAATTAAACAAAAAAGAGCTGGTTACATTCTGCGGACTGACCAGGATACTGTCTAGCCATTTGTATTATTAAATAAGTTTATTAAAATAAGACAAGTAAAATTAATTTTCTGTGACAATAGGACAGTATTAATTAGTTTCTAGGCTTTTCTGTGTAGTTGAGTTGAATGCCAGCCTAGGAAATTTCTTCAAAAACTGGAAGGGACCGCAGTTTTTCAATTAATGAAATTGCTTTTCTTCTTTTTGAAATTCAGGTTGACTTTATACACGAAAGCATGAAAATTGAGTATATTAATGGGATAACATTGGACCTTTGAGAAGGCTCAGCAGCATAAGCGCCTGTCTGGCAAGCACAAGGTCCTGAGTTTGATCCCTGATCTACTCCTCTAAAAACATTAAAAGAGATCAATAGAATAAAATGTTTCGACCCATATCTGCATTCTTTAACTGAATTAAATATAAACATCAGTTATTTATTAATGAAAAATATTCAGTATAGTTTTCTCTGGTGCCTTTAATGTACAGTTCATTGTTGCTGTCTATTTTCACTCTACGTTGCAAAATCACACCAGAGCTTCCTGGCTTTAACCATAAATTAACATTTATTGACTAATATTTCTCCCACTGAGCACACAATCTCATGCTGCAGCCAAAAAATTACCTCTAATGAAAACCCAAGAATTCTGTCTATCCAGAAAAGGGATGTGCAGAAGCACAGATTCATCTCTACCACCACAAAATCATCACCACTCTGTTAAGTAGTGGAGGACTGCCATGACATATGATAAATGCAAAATTTTTGATCTATCATAGGTAGAAAAAATGTAAAAGTGAAAAGTATTTCTAAAAAGAGCAGGTTAAATTCACTTGAGGAAAATTTAAGTCTAAAGAAAGAAGCAGTATCACTGTTACATCTTTGACAACCCAAGGATTCTGATGACTCTCACATTTAAGTTTCCACCCAGTTTATGTTTTTTAAAGCTATTTTCCTGTGGGTTTTGCTTATGGAGCTATCAGTGCTTCTGGTGCTATGCGTATAGCTTGAAAATGTAAAGAAAGACTGACTCTACTGCATAGAAAACATCCAACTTCAACACAGGCATGCTAATGAACATTAGCACTTTGAATAGTGGCTGACTGGTGTCTCTAAAGACAAACAAGTGTGACTCTGAAGTTAAATTAAGAATTTTTTGGATACAGTTCTGTTGAGTAATTATTAAAGTAAATCCAAACAATGAGGACCTTCTAGGTCTTGTGAGTTGCATGTTTTAAAAAATTTTGAATTTGGTGCTGTGGTAGATCTCTACATGAACAAATAGATAAAGACAATGTCCATACAGCTCAAGAGTTCTAGCTTTGAAAATATTGCTCTGTAGGAGAGTAGCATTGTGGAAATACACGTGGCAGATTAGGGCACTTTTCTCTCCAAAGCCCTTCCCTAACCTAACAGTCTACATTCATTTTTCACTTCTTGGCTAGAACAGTGTTTCCCACAATCAGCATTATGGACATTTTGTTGAACAATTTGTGTTTGTTTAGCAGTATCACATGTCTACCCACTACATATCAATTATTCTCATGCTTACTCACAAAAATAACTACTAAAAATATTTCCTGATATTGCCAAATGTTCTCCATAGGGAGAAGTTGCAATGAAGATTGTGAAGCACTGAGAAAATATCTCTTTATATTTATTATTATTATTATTATTATTATTATTATTTGATACAGGGTCTCACTATGCAGTTCAGACTTGTAGTGATCCTCCTGTCTTAGCCTCCCCAGTACTGGAATTACAGATGTGCACCTCAACATGTGATTTCAGGGTGGCTCAGCATGCAGTACAGGGGATCGAACTCAAGACCTTGCAATTTGCCAGGCAGATGCTTATGCCACTGAGCTATCTCCTCAGCTCTCTTTATATTTATTTCTAAATGACAACTTTTATCTCCTCCCCAACTTCCTTCATCACTCACAATTTTTTCAAGATGGCAAGAGTGTCTTCCTAAGTCAGGGTCAAAATTTGCCAGATTTAGATGATAGGCGACAGACAATAAAATCTCAAAAGAACAATCGGGTTGTGTTTGTTTTATTTATTTATGTAAGTACGTTCTGAATGTTTCATAACATTTGAATGCCTTCCCGTGGTTTTTTTTTTCTGATTTTTGCTGTTTTTATTTTCTTTTTATATGTAACTTTGAACAGTGAAGGTCATAAATCTTTTAGAACTTGTTAGTTACCTTCAAAGACCACTGCTAACAAAAACTGACTTTGAAGGACTGATTTATAACCTAAGGATTGTGTTTTATTTTATTAGCAAGTATATATACATCATTTAAGCTACATAGAGACAAACGATCAGAAGTATATGGCAGTAAATACCTTCAATCATCACAAAGTGTGAAGATCACTGAGAAATAATACTGAGGCATTCTCAACATTGCCAGGGCTCCAGGACCCACCCTATGTGAGCATCTTCTAGCAGCCCACATGACCACAGCTCAAACCCTTTAGTGAATCTGCTGCACTTGGAAGTTGACAAGAAGGCCTAAGTGTGATTGAGACTGTGATTCTTTTTTGCAAACAATACAGTATCAAATTGAGTTGACAGCATGGACTCCAAGAACAGTTTTAAAACCGGTTTGCTCTCTAGGCTTATACTACCATTGTCATTCTTTTATTTGACATGTAATTCTACATATTTATGTACACAATGTGCACAGCGTGGCATTTTGATACATATATACAATATATAATGGTCAAATTAAGATAATGGGTATAGCTCCCATCTCAACATTTATTATTTTGTGTTGTAGAGATTCAAAATCTTGTCTTCTAGATACTATAATAGAGACAATAAATTATTATTATAATCACCTTATTGTGCAATATTCACCTTGCCTAACTACTTTTTTTAAATAATGAGTAACTTTTGTCTTCTTCATTTTTCTTCCTCATCTAGGCTCCAGTAAATCCTAATCTACTCTCTGGGTCTATAAAGTCAATAGTTTAGCTTCTGTACATGAATCAGAATATGCTGGTTTAACTTACTGTGCTCACCACTTCACTGCTTACTTTTTAGTGTACAGAGGAGTATAGAGGGTGACACCTGAGCTGTTGTTGTATCCCAAACACCCTTGCTGTGTACTTTTTCTCTAGAAGCCCTAGCTTCCCAGACTCAAAATGTGTTTTGATAAAACCATCTCATGACTTCACTATTGCCATTTCTTAAGTGAAAACCCTTTCCTACTTCTGATATCATATTCATTTTAAGAATACTGATAAAACTACCCAGAAAGCAGTAGAGGGCTTCATTCTCAAATTTATTGTTAATAACTACAGGTTGAGTATCCTTTATCTAAAATTCATGGACAGAGATATACCTTAGATTTCAGATTTTTCAGGTTTGAGAATTATTTTCCAATGTAAATTGAGATGTATCTTGGAAATAGGGTTCAAGTTTAAATACATTTTATTTATTGTTCTTATGTACCTTATACGTGTAGCCTAAAGGTAATATTTATGTGCCTGCA
>PVKN010036266.1:0-11471 GCA_004027915.1 Capromys pilorides | reverse complement strand
GATTGCCAGAGCATAATTAAATGTGGTACTAGGATTTAATAGAAGTTCTCACGGAAGGAGGTTATATGTCTTTATTTTATGTATATCAAATTATTTTTTTCCCAGACAGTTGTAACTGTATTTCAATCTTTACCAAAAAAAAGCCCTGGGGCTCCAGACTCAAGTACGCCTCTGGCCTGGGTCCACTGCTCCAAGCCATAGGGAGAGAGAGCCCTTTATCCTCCTTAGGTTACTCATTCCCCAGCAGTGAGCCCCAGAACAGAAGATGCAACGAAAGAGGACCTCTTCCTCCGCAGCAAGTGCTGATGTCAGTCGCAGAGTGGTGGGACTGGGCGGTGCTGAGAGGTGCCTGCTGTGCTGATTCCCTTCTACTTCCTTCCAGTTTCTGGAACCAGGTCATCTAGAGGATGAGCTGGTTGGTGCGCTCACCCCGTTAGCCAGGTGAGCCCATTTCCTTGAGGAAGCCCACTCTGTTCTTGGTAGTATGCCGGGCCACAGACCGGTGGAAAAGACACAAGAAGCAGGTGATCTCCTAGAAATGTGCCCCTGGGAAGGCGATTTCGCGAATGAAATCTTCCAGGCAAATGACACTTGCCCAGGTGCTCCTCAGTCACAGTGTTGTCCGTCCGCGGGAAGGTCTTATTTTTGACCTTGCCCCTGTCTACGTTTGAAAATGAGTTCCCCAACAGCCTTCAGATTTGAGAATCCCCAGGTCACATAGGGCTCCACTGTCCGCAGCATTTCGCGAGTTTGGGGGGGTGACTTTAACAAAGATACCACTGAACAACTTCAAGTGAAGTCTCGCGGCGGTCTTCTATACTAGTGAACTCACGCCTTTGGTACTTTGGAGGCGGACAGCAAAGGCCAAGGAACGTCCATCAGGTGCTTCCAAAGAGCGAGGTTGCACTTCTGGGTGCTTCACACACACCTTGTCATGCCGCTGCTGCCAGGAATCACGAAGGAAAGATTCCAGTCGCTTGAATCTGACCTCTTTCACTTTCCTCTTTCTTTGCCAAAAGTGCCTGCTTTGCCTGGGTGCCTTGGAGGGCTTGATAAGCCTTCCTCTTTTTCAGGAGATTTTCTGGAACCAAGGGGATCTTTTTTCTTTGCTCTTCTTCTGCCTTCTCTCCCACATAAGGGCTACTCTTTTACGTATATCAAATTAAACCTGTCTCAGAAGCAACACTCCCTTCACCCGAGCATTTTGGGTCAGCAAAGAGTTAATTCGTAGTCAGAGAGACCCTACATATTTCTCCACTGTTGTATAAGAGTCTTATGTGGAACCAAGAAAATGAAAATGTGTTCTTAATATTCAGCTTGTCATTGATACTAATATTTTTACTATCCAGATTGTCGTGGTCCTTTGAATATGGGTGGCTTGGTCTGGAGCAGAGAATATGATAACAAAATACAAGCTAATGTCATATGTGTTATATGCATGCACCAACTTCTCATGGTGAGGGTAGTCATTATGTACTGCCAACACATACTAATAAAATTTTTAAAATAAAAAAATGAATTTTTTAATTTAACGCTAAAAATAAAATCCAAGCAAGTTAGTGTCTTAGTAAAGGATTTGGTTACAATAGGATGAAGACATGGTCTTGTTGGTTTCATTATCCATACTGTTCCTGGCAGAGCAAAAATGTGAAATTCAGGCTGTGTGTACAATACTTACGGAACACCTACCGTGTACCACTGTCTGACGCATTCAGGATATACCAGTTTCCAAAGAAAACTGAGGTTTCTCTTTTTTTTTTAAAGTATCAGATTTATTTCATAGTTTCATTTTTACATTAGAGCTGTTGGGTAATGACTCACTTAAAATGTATCATCAGAGGTAAATATTAATAAGCTATTAAATGCTACAGTAAATAGGAAATAACAATATGATAGTTTCAAAACACATTAGTAGTGCATTCACAATAATTGATACATTGAATTTTGTTGTCCTCATAGTAGTTATACAGAGCACAGTGTGTAGACATGATAAATTTTCTAATCTATATTAGTAGGTGAGGAAAAAAAAACAACTACAACAACAACAAAAATTTTATCTTCTCTTTGTACAAAGAGAGAGTAGTATATATAGTAGTATATATAGTCTAACGTTCCATAGTTGTAGTGGGATACCGGTGAAACTGGCATTGTTGGAGGCTGTTGGTATAAGTCTCTTACAGCTCGTCATACTGGTCTAGCTCTGCATTCTATGTCTCGTAATTAAGCTTTTCTGCTGGGTGATCGAGGCTGAGGTTTCTGCATACTAGTGGCAGAAAAAAGAAACAGTATGTACAGTGCATAAGTGGACTGCATACAATGTTAAAAGAAGTTCTAGTGGGACTGAAAAGCAGGCTGGTTGAATTTGAGTTAAGATTGGTCAGGGTAAAAAGTCACTCAGAAGGTGCGATTGAGCAACGACTTGAAGAAGTTGTCTGAGCTGGCCATTTGAAAGTCCGGGGAAAAGTGTTTGGGCCACAGGGACAAGGAACTGCTGAGACGAGCGTGCCTGGAGTGTGGTACTAGACAAGGGGAACAGGAAGACTGCAATAAGAGACTCTAGGAAAATAGAGAAATATTTTTTTCATCAAACTTTGGCTACTTTATCCAAATGTGTTTGTTTGTTAGTTATGTATTTGGTACAGGATCTCACTATGCAGCACAGTCTTATAGTGATCCTCTTGTTTTCAGCCTCCTAGCGCTGGAATGACAGGCATGTGCTACCATGCATGGTCTTGGTGGTCGACTTAGTGCACCTGGGGGTGGGACAGGCATAGGCATGTGGTGTTGAGGATCAAACTCCAGTTCCTGCGCTTGCCTAAGCAGGCACTTAGTCTGATGAGCTATCTCGCTGGCCCTTTCAAGATGTGTTTAATCTCTCTCTCTCTCTCTCTCTCTCTCTTCTTTTATTAGAGGCACCCAATCATCAATGGTTGGATTTCTTTAAAAAACCTTAGAACTTTTGTGGAGATTAGCTGAGTATGATTCTGTCTTGTGACAAGATGGCCAGCTGAACTCTCTTGTAGTTCCAAACTCCTGACAATGACAGTACTTAGTCTTGAGTTGTAGCAAGCCGTTTCTATTTCACAGTCAGATCCATGCATGCGGTTTGTACTGTGTCAACCAGGCAGGTCTGAGCAAGTGATGCGCACCAGTTCACTAAGATACTGGCAATCACAGCTCAGGAGAGAAAACACTGCACAGAGTTAATCACAAAACTTAGCTCAACAGCACAGAGGTTCATTGGCAACAAATTTTTTTTTTTTTTTTTCCTACAGGAATGGTGCTCTTCTTTAGCGTTTAGGTTAAGGCAAAAGCTATAAATGGTCACCCTGGAAATCCACTGCAGGAATTTGTCTGATCTTCTCCACACAGAGACATCAACTTAATGAAAAATAATTTATATCTTTAAAATTGATGTTTTTACCACAAATCCAACAAAGAGAAATTGCACAGAGGCCACCTCTACCCATTCAATTAATATAACATTTGTCTCTAAATCCCATCCCTGGTAAATCTTATTTATGCAGAGCTTGTTCTCCAAAGGGGATTTGCTTAAGAAGCCAGGTGCTGAGTGTTTCAGAAGCTACTTTTCTGTGTTTGAGCAGCTAAAGAAATCTGAGGAGCGTGTTGGAAGAAAGAAGGAGCACTCTTCAGGGTCTGTTAAAAATTAGCAGTCTTTGTACTATATACAAGTGCAATCTGTAAAATATCACATTCCTGAAAGGTGGATTACTGAAAGTTTGAAGCTATCTAAACACAGTACATCGGGCATTCTCATATGTTAAAATTATTATACTCATATTCCCATCCACAGAACTCTCTTTCTCTCTCTTTCTCTCTGTCTCTCTGTCTGTCTGTCTCTTCTCTGTCTCTGACTCTGTCTCTGTCTCTGTCTCTGTCTCTGTCTCTGTCTCTGTCTCTGTGTAAAAGAGACAGAAAACTCTTGAAATTAAAGTAAGTCTTAGGGCTGGCAAGATAGCTCAGCAAATGGAGCGCCTGTTCAACCCCCAGTATGGCATGCTGCACCTGCCCTACCCCTGGATGCACTGAGCCAGCGACCGAGTCCAGGCGTGGTGGTGCATGCCTGTAATTCCAGCGTTGGGCAGACTGAAAATAAGAGGATCACTAGGAGTCTGGGCTGTGTAATGAAACCCTGTACCAAATACATTAAAAAAATTTTTTTTAAAAAAAGTTTTTCTTGACATGTGGCAAATTCATCAGATACATGACAAATCTTTTTTAGAATTGTGCTCTACAGGGTGAAAGTGTTTCTGCTTCTCTAGCAGGCCCTGAGCTGCAACAGCTCATTAGTTCATGTAGAACTGACGTCTACATCAGAAATAAGTTCCTTGGGCCCCCAGGGTGCAGTTTGCTTCTTTCTGAGCACATTTCAAGGTTGTATTTTGAGCTGTTTGCCTTTCTGTTCCTTGAACTCCCTGAAGCAGCTCACTGCACCAATGGCTCTTATGTGTCTTCCTATTTTCTCCTTTCCTGTGCATTTCTGGCCTGCTCCTTGGCAGTGTAGCCCTGGCATGAGGCAACTGCTCAGGCAATGAGAAGTCAGATGCCCCCTTCCCTTTTGCAGCTAAGATTTCCTGGTGTCTCTCTATGTAGCCTACCACAATGAAGACTACAGGAAAGAACCACACAGAAAATCATTTTTTTCTTTAAGTGAAACAAATCCTAAATATGAAAATAGCTACCATTTTGGAACCAAGGGCAAGATGCCTCAGGGGCCAAAGCTGAAGGGGTCCTGGGGGGACCTGCTGGAGGGCAGGGCTGGAGGCTTACCCAGGCAGTGCTTCCTGAGCCTCCTGCCTCTGCAGCAGCACATCCTTTTGGCAGCAAACATTCAAACTCCAGATTGATGCATGGCTAATGGCAGAAGCTTGTGGAAATCTTCACTGAAATTCCAAGAGGCCAGCTCAGGGGTAAAAACCGAGAGACTCCTCTTTGAACATCTTGGAAACAAATGACAGACGAGTGCTGCATCTGTTATTAAAGTCTGACGTGAGATTCCTTCTATCCTGGGCACTAAACAAACTAGAGGAAAGAGAAGAAAAGATCCAAATACAACTTAGGGACACAAAAGGAACAGTTTGAATTAGTAAGATTAGGCAAGGGCTCAAAGGTACATTGACAGATGAATTCTGTAGGCACAGGATCAGATGAAATATGTATATTTAAGCCTTCTAAGTCTCTGAATTCTGTTGCTGTTGAAATGTTGTCAAAAGAATGGAAAAAACATGGTTGGAAGTGCTGTGGAAGCCAAGGGAGTAGAAATTCTCTGGGCCAGCAGGCTGAACTCATCTCAGATATGGGAAATGAAGAGCAAAGGGAGCCGTGTTCCCACATGATCCCTGTGGAAAACCCGAAGGCTGTGGCCTCACCCTTCATCTCTGTAGACACCATATGGGATCAATATTGGTGATGATGCTAGCCCTTGGTGACTGTGATATCTCTCCTTAATATCCTTCAGATTTGACATGGGACTGGGATGGGGTGGGGTGAGAGAGTGGAATAGGAGGAGGAGGGAAAGAGATCATGGGGGATGAAAGAGGGTAATGAATATCAAACAAACCACAAGAAGACAAAAAGATTGGATTCCTCCGAGAAGTTTCAACACTTCCAAAATAAGTAAGCTAGGGAAACCTCGCTAAATGTGTGCCACACTTAATTTAAGGTAGTGAAGAGGAGATTTCCTTTATACTGTGCTTTCTGAATGCTGAAATAAGTTCTGATGGATATTTTTGCAAAAATACTGTAATTCTTAATATCCCAACTTGCTTGAGTTTATCATTTAAGCAGGACACATGCAATAATGTTGGTGTGTGGTTTTTCTAATTTATAAGCAAAGTCATCATTAAAAAAAACTGCTTTGGGAAACTGAAGATGCAGGTTCTTGCCACTGACTACGTGTACGACTTTGACAACTGAGTAGCATATCTGGCTAGCCTACTTTGGTCTATAAAATGAACATTTGGCCAATTGATCCCTCAGAAACCTCTGAGTTCAAGAATTTTCTTTGTGGCTGGCTCAGCCTACCCTGGGGCAGGGCTGGGCTGGCATGACATGTGGTGCAGGGAATTGAACCACAATTCCTGTGCTCGCCTAAACTTGCCTAAGCAGGTGCTTTAGACCACTGAGCTATCTCGCCAGCCAGAGTTTAAGACTTTTAAATTTCCCATGCTAAAACTTTATGTTTGTTTTATTCCTGCCCACCTACATAGCTCTTACTTAATTATAGCCTCTGCCAACTTCCCCCAAATTCTCTAGAAAGAAAACTTCCTGTGTATCCCTGTACCTCTCATTTTCATTGGTGAAAGGGATACAACATACATTGCTAGCTCTGCGTCTCCCTATTCCTGCCTTTCTTCTGGGCATATGGCTTCTTTCTTTTTGCTGTTTATATGTTCACCAGTAAGACCCAAGTAGAACACTTACAAAAAAAATAACAGTGCAAAAGAAAGGAAGGAAGAAGAGAAAGGCCCAAATGAGAACACAAGGAAAGTGAGAGATAGGGTTTGGTGAGGGGAAGAAATTACAGTCTCCAGGAGGAATGAACTTCACCCCCTGGGCAGCTCTTAGGATAAGAAAGGCTCCATAATTATGCATTCAACAGCTCTCCAACAGCTTAAAATCTCTAAAAAGAACAGGGAGTGTTTGAACTGGACTAGCAGAGAAAACATATCTACTTCTTCCTGAGCTCTTTGGAGCTCTATGTTCTATAAAGAGGAGGAAGGCAAATTGTATCTGTCAATTTCTAAGGCAGAAGTGGGATTCATGGCCATAAGTAAGGAACCCCAACGGAGCTTGTGATATGAAATTGGGGTGGCTTCTCCGAATACCTCCTAGTAACTAAGCAACCTGACTCCTCAGGAGCTGCAAACCCATGAATTGTCTGCCACTGCGTCCATGAATAAAGCTTACAACAGCACTACACTCATTTTCTGGACTCCAACTGCTCTCACCCTCAGGGCCACCACCGCATCCCAGGCTCAGTAGGAGGTGGACACACACACACACAGCCTGTCCTGTTGCATCTGACTTGATGAGAGGGATGAGGCTAGATTTCAGCAGGGGCACTCCTGGCGGCTGTGCTCAGTAGCCCTGCTCAAAGTCTTTCTTACCAAATTATTGTCCAGATAATTCTCAACTAGCTAAAACCAGGCAAAGCTCCAGCTGCTGCCCATTAACCAGAAACTCTGCACCACAGAGAAGCACCCGTAGCTGTGTGCACAGAGAGATCACACTGGGGCTGTGTGATCCTGGTCTCCCATTCGTCCATTCTCAACAAATCAGAACTTAGTTTTCCTCCTTTAAATCTCCTGTAACAGTGCACTGTTTTTGGCAAAACTGAGCTGTGACAAAAATCAGGAGAGGCTGGCCACGGCTAGGAGGAAAGAACAAGGAAGCTTCCAGGCCTTGTGTGATTTGAGTGCTGGTTCCACAGGTGTGTTGGGTGTTTGAAAATTCTCTGAAGCAGCATGATTATGATTTTTGTGATTGTGTGTGTATGTTGTGATTCAATGTTAAAAAGTTTTCCTTAAAAAATTGCCTTTCTTGAAGAGAGAAGTTTTGTTTTTGTTTACTGCTCTGTCCCTTACTTTGAGGACCACGTCTGTCTCATAATGATCATTTTAGATCAAGATTAGGGGTGCGGTAAGGGAAGACTTGCTGGGTCATAGCTGGTCACCTTCTTCCTGTGTCTTCATGTGGCGCAAAGGGTCAGAGTTCTCTGGGGCCTCTTTAAAGGAACCCATCCACCTTCGTGAACTGTCATCTCTCAAAGGCTCCACCACCTAACATTATCACATTGAAGGTTTGAATTTTGATATGTGAGTTTTGGGGAGAAACCATCATTCAGTCCAACAGTATGAGTATTAAAATATTTATTCAATAGCACAGTCCAGGAAAATTGATACCTGCGGTAACCCACAGGACAGAAACTGTAGAGTTCCATATTCTGTTATTGTGATTATAGTTTTATATTAAAAAAAAATTTTAAGAGTTTTATTTTTTCCCCATCTTGCAAAACATAGTGACCTCTGTTTCCATTAAATGTGAATAAAAACTAAGTTTACTTGACAAAAGAAATAAAATAAAATATTTGTTGAATGAAGAGAGAGAAACTGCTTTTCTTTGGTATCCTAACTCCCAACATCTGTCATTGTCCTTCAGAAATGTTGGCTTCTGGATAAGGACTCACTGAACACATTCCATTTACAGATGTCAGTTGTAACAGTGTCTCAGTTTATGCCCTGGCAAGGGAACTCAGCTGACAGGTGTTTGGTCTTTTGCGTTTTAAGTTCTCTTAAGCATAGGATAAATTTTAGAGCCTCGATAAACCATTGCTAATATCCATGCAGCCATCTGTGCCCACATTCTATGGGGAAGAAAATCTAGACCTTGAAGAGGTCCAGCTGTTTTGAGAAGGGCTGCCCAGGTGGTGCCTTCTTGCCACAGTCAGGGGAGCAGTCGAACACCCTGGCTTTCACACATTTTGTTGTTTATCATAGTATTTATTTACTTATGTATTTTAATGTATTTGGTATAAGGTCTCACTATGCAGCTCAGGCTCATAGTGATCCTCCTGTTTTCAGCCTCCTCAGCACTGGGATTACAGGCAAGCACCACCATACCTGGTCTTGGTGGCTGGCTCAGTGCCCCTAGGGGTGGGGGCCGGCATAGCATGTGATGCGGGGGATTGAACCCAGGTCCCTGCGTTTGCCTAAGCAGATGCTTAGCCCACTGAGCTATCTTGCTAGCCTCATACAATGTATTTAAATGTCCTGGTTTAAAAATTGACTTTAAAAAAATCTCAAGCTTACAGAGAAGTGTCATGCATTTGTATTGCCCACAACAAAGTAATTCTTGCACATAGCCATGGGACACCCCTCAGGAAGTTAACAGGGACAGGTTACTATGGTAAGAATGCCAACCCCCCTTGGGATTCATGAATGAACCCACTAATGCCTTTTACTGCTGAAAGATCTGGTTGAGAATCACACACTGTACTGCGAATCGTGCCCTGTTGGCTGCTTGCAATTTGCAGCAGCTCTGGACTCTTTCCACAATGTTCACGTCTTTTATACTTTTAAAAGATTAGAAGCCATGTGCTTTAGCACGGCATCCCTCAGACTGAGTTTCTCTGCTGTTTTCTCATGATTAGGTTTTGGTCATTTGTCTTTGGTAAGGAGCTGCACTACATTCTTCTCTGCATTTTTTCAGTAGCATAGCATTTTACTATGTGCTCTGCCATGATTAATACAACGGTGCCTTAGTTCGTCGGTGGACACTTTTCAAACTGAATTCTGCATCCATTTGACACATCCTCATGATCCTTTGAGTATTTTTTTCCTTTTTGACATAAGCTGTTCACATTATCCATTTCTCCAAAGACAGGCACACCCCTTTATTCCCATATCTTGCTTCATATAAAGAAAGCCTCAAGTTCACAACCATACCTCTTTTTCTAGTGACATTACTATCTCAGAATTCATATTTTTAAAAATTGTACTCATAATATTTATATGACTTTTTATTACTATGTTTTTCTGAGACATAATGCATACAGTCATCGTGGGGGATTGGTGTATATATTCATAACTTTGTTCTCCAACAGTGAAAGACCCGTCTTACAATATCTGCAACATATTTGCCTGTATAATCTGTCTCCCTGGGCCTCTTTAGTAGGGTTCTTACACTGTTAGCTCTGTAGCCCCCTGTGCTGCCCAACCATCTCATGGGCTCTGGTGCTTGGTCTGTAATAAGCCATGAGAAGATACACGTCTCAGCTCATCTGGATTCTGACATCATGAGTCAAGGTGTCCTTTTGTGAATGCATTGGTCCCCTTTGTCCACCCTTCTATCTGCAGCCTCCTTACTTTGATGGGGCTCTGATATCATCTGAGAGCCACCTCTATAGGTGGAGCCCTCATCACACTGGGTCTTGAGCACCCTACAGGGAAGGGAAGAGCTAGGACTTGAAAAGGAGAATAAGGGGAAAGTGAGTTTCTTCTTTAGTCTTCACTCAGAAGACTGTGCTCAGTATAATTGTTTTACGAGAATATTATGTTCTATTTAGATGGTTCTTTAATATCTTTTAATTTATAACTGAGAAAGAGATATCATTTTTAAACTAATAAGGAGATCTGATTCCTCTTGACCATAATTTCTAAAAAAATGTTGACTATATAAATCTTTCTGCTACTTCAAGTAGTCCTGGGCAGGCCATCTGAGTTGAAGACAATGAAAGATTTGGATAACAATTCCAGTGACTACAGGAGAAGGTTTTGTTTTCGTTTGTAGTTTCAGATCAGAAGTATTGCTGGGAACCCAGGCTACCCCCCTTCCTTCTACCCAAGGGACCCTGGTTATACTGAAGAGCTTGTCCACACTGCTGCTGTGATGGAGGGTGGGGGAGGAAGGCAGTGGAGTTCTATGTTTTGGAGCCTTGAAGACTGTGCTACAAAAACTCTCAGAGCCCCTCACCCAACACACACACACACACACACACACACACACACACACACACATTAGTGCACACTATCACTTCCTACTTTTGTTGCTATCCTTGGCATTTTTCTTTCTCAGAAAGGCCCTACCCATTGGAGGCCACTCTGTAGGAGTTTGTGGCTAGCTTTTGGGTCTCTCTTCGTATTTGATCCCACGTTCCTAAGATAATGGCAGTTTCAGTACCATTCTCTAGTTTGTTTCCAGAGGTCATTCATGGTTAAGTTCTCCCCAAGGGTTGTCTGGATAGGCTGGAGAATGTTTTGTGTAATCTTCCATACACTTAAAAGTTAACAGTTGTCACCTCATCTGTGTTTATTCATTTCTTTCCAAGTCAAGACTTATGTAAAAATTTGACTTTTAAGCATTTTTGGATTTCACCCCTGGGCCTCATCCTCAGGTTACATTTGGTCCATTTTCCTGGACTTCGGTTATGCAGAACTTCATTAGTTCTCATTTATTAGTTTTTCACTTGCTGTATGATGTCTTCGTTTCTTATGCACACTAGGCCCCGTGACTTTGTAAACTATGTCATGCTTATTCACCACTTGTAAGCCCAGAGTTTAGCATAGTGCCTTGTGCATGGAGCTTAAAAATATTCATTAATGATTCTGTCTGGGTCTACATGGTGAATATTAAGGAAATAGCAGTAGCTCAGTCCCACAAGTGACACCTGGCCACCAGAAAGTTGCAGACACAATCCATGTACACAGTATACTAGAACGTTGTGCGATATCCTATCCCCAAAATGTTAGAAGTTCTGGTCATATATTTGCCATTCCAGTATTTATGTTATGTTTTATTCTTAGTAATTCTTTACTACCATGGAAACTTTTTCTTAGCTGCTATGTTTGTATATATTAACCTATTCAAATACTATGCGAGTTCGCTGAATTGATTACAGATTCATACACATGATACACAACATTCTGGCCTCTAAGTTGGAATCATGGTTT
>PVKN010036265.1:0-11472 GCA_004027915.1 Capromys pilorides | reverse complement strand
TCACTCCATACCGAGAACCAGACTAAGTATCTTATGCTTGCCCAGCAGGCTCTGTGCTGCTGAGCTATATTCCTGGCTCTTTTTCTTTCTTTCTTTTTCTTTCTTTCTCTTTCTTTCTTTCTTTCTTTCTTTCTTTCTTTCTCTCTTTCTTTCTTTCTTTTCCTTTTTGGCTTTGTAAAACATCTGCCAAGAGAAAAAGAGAAGTTGCCTTTATATAAAACTTAAAAGAAGTTAGAAAATTTGTATAGTATAATCTCACCTTTAAAAAGAAAAAGAAAAAAAACTGTAATCAGGGCTGGCCAAATAGCTCAGTAGATTAAAGTGCCTACAAGCAGGCACAGGGGCCAGGGATTTGATCTCCTAGTGTGCTGTGCTGGCCCCAGCCCTGGGGTGTGCTGAGACAGCAATTGAGACTGGGTATGGTGGTGTGTGCCTATAATCCCAGCTCCTGGGAGGCTGTAAACAGGTGGATCACTAAGAGTCTGATCTAGTAGTGAGACCTGGAACACCCTGCAGACCCTCCCCTAAAATACAAAAATAAATAGTAAAAAATATCTTTGTATATGTATCATTAAGCATTATCTATGCACCAACAGCTTAATAAATATACACGCAGGCCATAGATAGTAGCCTTATATAAATGTAACTTCATCATCAAAGCCCTAGAAAACACATACCAAATTTTAGAAAGTGGGAGTGACGTTTGAAGGAGTAAGAGAAGATCAGCTTTTACTTTACATAATTGATGATTAGTTGATTTTCAATGGAAGTTTATTATTTTATAATTACAAAAAGAGAAACATTTAAATGACATTGAATAAGCATGTCATCTCTGTAATTTCTATGGGAAATTTTTCTCTTTTCTTCTTTAACTTCTCAAAGCATGGGTGCCTTCGGATTTAGGACCGAGTACTAATTGCATTGTCTCAGAACTTCTTTCTTGGGAGCCGGCAAGATGGTTCAGTAGTCTAAAGTGCCTGCTTAGGAAAGCTTAGGCAACCACAGGGATTGCTGTTCAATCCCCAGTACCACATGGTGCACCAGCCCCACCCCCAGGGCAGGCTGAGCTGGCCATAATAAAAAAAAAGAAGAAGAACTTCTTTCTTGGCTATTATAGAAAATGTGTCAGGGGTCTATGCTGAAAGATATCCAGAAAGCAAAACATAATGCTGCTTTCTTTTTTTCCCAGTGGGTTGCATTTTTCTGGGGTTGTTGCTCCAATTGGCCTGGTTATGAAAGAAGAACCAGATTGCCACATTCCTCACTTTTGGCCTATCTGTAGCCCCACACATTCTTAAGATTCCTATCACCTAGGTCTCTGTGACGTCTACATCTGTAGCCTGGCAGCATGATACAATTGTTCCTTATAATGCCACAGACCAACAGAAAAACACTGGGCCCTGCTACAGTTTCCCCACACGCAGGGTCTCAGCCGCAGTTGGTCTCCACAAAGTCCTGGCCTGTTGGACTCGGATTGCTTCACCTAGTTAGGAAATGTCACCACACAGAGTCCTGGCCCATCAGACTGAAATTGTTCCACCCAGTGAGAGAAGGTCACAGTATATGGAACAGTCTACACGGGTGTCGCTGGCAGTGTTTGTCCTTGAGTTGGGCAATGTGGGCTGTGTTCACGCGCACAGAGACTCCACCACCCACCACATCTGGGCTCTGGCAGCCGCACGGAGGAGAAACACTTCTGCCTCTCAGTGACCACACCCTTTCCCAGGCTGCCCCACAGGAAGTCAGCAGGGAGGGAGGAGGCTTCGTGGGAACCACACCATCTCCTGTGGCTGACAAAGATCTCCTCCCCTAAGAAATTCCCTCAGAACCTGCTTTCCTCTTTCCTGGCAGCCCTCCCAACTGAGTGGTCAGTTTGAGGAATGTTTACACATAGATCTTCACACTAAAGGAGGCTGTGGTATAGGATCCACCTTGTTTACCCCCCAGACTGCAGACAAGCAGTCTTCCACTGAAACACGTTCAACCTCCATTAATCAAGTGATGAAAATAGATAGAAACCATAGAGCATTAAGCACACACATGTATAGACTTTTAAAATGGTAACTGGTCACCAAATACTTGGTTTTAGTCAAATGCTGGCAGAAAGTACAATCTTGGTACCACTCTTCTGAAAGGCAGTTTGTTAAGTATCTAAAGCCTTAAAGGTTCGTCTGCTTACCAGAAATTTAGGGAATCACCAGGGGCATGTAACAAAGATGTTCCTTCCAAAGTTAGACGCATAGAGATAGAATACTTCACTGATATTCAAATAATATTTCAGAAGGTTTTTTAAGGGCATGAAAATTGCTCACGATAAATGCAACACCCTATCCTTATGCAAAAATGTACATAATTTCACAGAAAAATATATGTATGGTACATGTATGTGAGCACATGTATGCAAAAGGATGGAGACCATGTCCTTTCTTTCTGACTACCCTCTTCTCTTAACTTCCTGCACTCTGCCCCTGCAGTCCTCTGGCTGTTCCCTTGGCCCAAAATGCACACTACTCCTCTTCCCAATCTGTACCTGTGGGCAGCCTCAGTTCTCACTTCTTGTCTTCATTTACATTTAACTCCCTGGACCAGTCTCATCCCCTTTATGGCTTCTCTGTGCTGGTGATTCTCAGATTAGAAGCTTTTCCACCCTCTTCCCCAATCTATATACATGCATCCTACTGCCTGCTAGCAATCTTCACTTAGGTAGAAAATTTTCACTCAGCTTTCTCGTACTGAAGACTGAACTCTTGATTTCCATTACTCTCCCTGCCTACTACCCACACAAACACACCTGCTTCTCATGCCTTGCTTCCCACCTCAGTTAATGGATCAGCATTTCACCAGAACTGGGACTAGAGCCAAGGACACCACCCCCTTGATACCTTTCTTCTTTCATGCCTTGTGAATAATCCATCAGCACTCCTCATTGTCTCTACATTCAAAATATCCACCCAAGGGCTGGTGAGATAGCTCAGTGTTCTAAAGTGCCTGCTTAGCCAAGCTTAGGCAGGCAGAGGGGACTGTAGTTCGATCCCCAACGCCACATGCTGCCCCAACCCCACCTTCAGGGTGGGCTGAGCTGGCCAAAAGAAATAAAACATAAAACATAAAAAGAATCCATCCAACCCATCACCTTGACCATCTGTGCTGCCTCCCCTCTGCCCCGGCCCCAGCATGTCTCCCCTAGATTTCCCAGGAGGTCTCCCTGGATCCACACTGCCTCTCTACAAAACATTTCTCCATGGAGTAACTAATTCCCATTTTTTAAAAAAATCCCTTCTAAAGGCATGAAACCTATGATCAAAATGTATCCAGAAATGATGAGGATTATGGGCTGTTCTTATGGTATTCAGTCTGCTTCTCTGTTATTTGTCAACTGTCTAACAATAAATACATTCCTCTATTACCAGGAAAAAATCAAAATGTTGTTTTTAAAAATAAAATTATAGGTTTCAACAAGAAGTGTGACAAGTTTATCTCCCATGAGCCAGCTCTGACAAACCACTATCTACAAAGCTACAGAGCAATGGCAGGGCCTCAGCTCCCGGCCCAGCAGACCTTGCAGGGGAAGGTTGCCCTACACCCAGGCTGCAAATGCACAGCCCTTGCAATGCCAACCTGCACCCTGTACACAAATCAGACACCCTTAGGTGCCTGTCACCACTGTCAGCTCAGGTGCAGGCAGCCTATAGATCCTTCCCAACCCAGAGACTGCCACTGTCAGTCAGGGTTGACTCTTAAGAGGAAACACATTATCTAGAATAGGCATTATCGGGCCTGCGAGATAGCTCAGTGGTCTAAAGAGCCTGCTTAGGCAAGCTTAGGCAGGCCCAGGGGACCTTGATTCGATCCCCAGCACCACATGTCACACTGGCCCCACCCTCAGGGTGGGCTGAGCCAGCCACAATAAAATAAAAAAATAGAATAAGCATCTATCTGAAGAATGCCAAGTTAAATTACTATGTGATATTGAATAATTCCTCTTTAATAGATATTAGACACTAACCACTTACAAATCGCTTTTATATCTGAAGAGTCGCGCAGCTTCACAAAACCCCGTAAGGTAGTGAAGCAGCTATTTTTGTCCACCTTTTAAAGGGACCAAGATGAAAGTCACAGAGCAGAGCTCTGGTCACCTGTCTGCCACACTCCTGCATGCTCTTCTGTCTTTCCTACAAAGCTCCACAGGCTCTTGGAGAAGTCAAACCACACACCACAGAGGAGGCGGAGGTGGGCTGGGGTTAGCTCTGAGCCTGGACAGAGACGAATTGCAGGTAATGAGTAATTCGTTACTATTAACAACTTCGAAAATAAATACTGGAGAAATAGATAAAGTTCACGAATTTCATAACAAAAGCCATCATGTTCTTGAGGGGCAGGGCCTCCGGAGGCCAAACATATTTGTTGGTTACTATAGCAACCATGAACCACCATCCGTCCCTTTGACCTCTTCTGAAGTTGCATTTGCTTCAAAATTTCCAAGCCTGCAACGAACAGATTGCTCAGCTGGCTCTAGCATCTTTTTTCGCACTTTGCTGCACCCTCTCTGCGGTTGTCCACAGGTTCTGTACCCGAGAAAAATAAAGCATCCGCATGACTACCGTGAAGCAGAGCACTAAGTCGCGCTGCTGCTCCCTCTGTCTGCAGCCCGCGAAGCAATTCTGACTGCCATCGTGACCCCGGTCCTTGGCAAGCCAATTCCTGGGAGTTTTAGGGTGGGAAATAAGTAAAGAAAATCCATATACCCAAAGGAATAGGTGCGGCACTCTAAAATAGAAGACTCCAAAAAAACTATTTTGCAACACTCGGAACCACAGGGCAGCCTGGGCAGACGGGCACATCTTCTCTTAAGTCTCCCCTCCTCCCTCGCCCTTCTCTGCCATCCCGCATCCATAGCACCACCTCTCTCTCTCTCTCTCTCTCTCTCTCTCTCTCTCTCTCTCTCTCTCTCTCTCTCCCACCCCCGACGGCATTCCCAGCGCCCCACCACACGCACAGCGCGTGAGCCTCTGTGTTCTCCTTCGGCCTTTCTGCCTTTTCACTCCAATTTTACAATATGCAAGCAAGGGGGGCCACACTTTGACCAGGGAATTTCCTCTGATTTTACACTAAGACTGGTCTCAGTTCAAGCTCCCCATGTTTGAGGCCTACGGGGGAAGTGGAGGTAAGGAAGGGCAACACAGAACATCTGGACTGTGCTGTCCGCCCTGCCTCCCAGAACCAAATCCATTCCCCTCCGCTTAAGACCTCCAGGGATTAGAGCTCTGCCCTCCTCCCTGGGCTACAAGAACAGCCTCACCTTGCCCACAGCTGCGGGCAAGAGGGATCCTAAGACCATCAACGTGCTGGGTGGGAACAGTTACGCCACACCATATGTCATTGCTGAAAGAATAATGCGCTCGAGTCAGAACATCAGGATCAGAGCGCAGGCCTGAACCTTCCAGTTGTTCATTATGTGCCTGACTTTAATAGTTTCTGACTATTTTCCTCTTCAGCATAACACCTGCTGCAAAGCGTTCTACGCACACATGTTATTAATATAGTGCTATCAGGGAGTACCACTGACGCTGATTAGAAACGCCAGGGAAGTAAAGTGGGGTGAGAAAAACAAAGTGTGGTCGGCCTAATAAAAAATAATAATAAAATAATAATACAGTGGAAAGTCGCTTGCAAGGTATGCCAACCTGGTAACAATCACATATCTATCAAATACGTGCCCTGTGAATGTAGTTGCTACTTTATCACGGTTACAACAACTGGATCTATGCAGGGGCCATTTACTCACATTCAAAACAAAACAAAAAGGATACCCAGAGCCCTGCCCACAGGAAGAGGTGAATGGCGTTTCTACCATACCTCGTGTGAGAGGCTCCTGAGTCGGCCACCTCCCCATTTGGACTTTCTGTTTCAGGCCCTGCTAGTCACACCCCTGCCAGCTTTATTGACTCAGGAATCACCCTGTTTGCTCAGGGACCAGGCCTGGATGAAGGGAGGCTGGACATGGCCAAGATGGACAATGACCTGGCTGAGCTGAAGGGAGCTGACGAATGCCACCTCCAAGTGGCCTGGGGTGCTTTTGGGGGAGGGGGGGTGCAAGGTCACCCTGGGAATGAACAAGGAGATGGGCAGGGAGGGGGCTCTATGCACCTGAATGATCAGTGCCAGGAAGAGGCATTTGTGGGATGAGAGAGCTATGGGATTGCAGAGGAAAGGGCAGCAACACAATGAGGGCCAGAGGTCAAGGGATTCCCCCCGAGAAAGTCCCAGGGAAGTGGCTGAGGCCAGCATGTCTTTCCAGCAGCCCCGGTCTCCTTCGTGAGAGCCCCCTACAGTGACAGGCTGTCTTTAGAGCCAGACTGCCTGGAACTCCTACTAGAGCTGAGAAAAGTAAACCAGGTTGGAAGAGGCGATCAGGCCAGAGCACAGGGCTCAAAGGGAAGCCCTGTCTTTGCCTTTGAAGTTAAAAGCACACATCACGCAAGATATCTCCAAAATGATCACGTCTGGGTTGAACCCACTGTGGCCCTCACAACGGCAATGTTAGACCCCGCTTCAGGATTGAAGATTTGCCTGGGTGGTTCAGAAGAAGCCGAATATGAAGTCCTGAGGCAGTGTCTTAAGGAAAGTGGGATTTCTCGCTTGCTGTGGATCAGTGTCAGGGCCCTAGGACAACAGGCTTGGGAGAAGTGTGGTTTCCCACAGTCAACAGGAGAACAGAGGTCGCAGGTGAGGACAAAGCCAGTGCAAGAGCTCCCCGCATGGATCCCCCACCACACCCACTGCCCCACATGCGAACACTTTTGATGCCCTGCCACTGCAGGGGCAGCAGCTCTGTGTTCTGTCAGAGCACAGCTGCAGCAGTTTCCTGTTTCCCTTTGACATAGTTCAAACCCTTTCAAGGGCCTATGAGGCCAGGACACCCTCACCTGGTGCCTGCCTGTCTGCTTCCACCCCAAGCCCACCACCCCGAGTTCCTTTCTGCCACTTCCCTTTCTCCGCTCTGCTGCCATGCTGTTTCCTCTAGCTGGGCCCCGTAGCAGCCTCTCTTCAGCACAGGCGCCTTCTCCTCTCCAGCACAGTCCCGCAGACCCTCTGAGGCCTTGCACCCTGCAGGCAGCCAGCCAGGGCTTCTGGAGCAGTGCTGCTGTGGAACCCCCAGGGGTTATGCTGGGAGCTTCTTCAAGCTGGGCTAAGAGACCAAGAAACAGTGCACATGTATCAGACATTGCTAAGAACTGTGAGGGAAAAGCACAGTGAGGGGTGAAGGAAGACCGGGTATGAGGGGATAGATCTTTCCCAGTGTCTGTCTCTCTCTGACCGCATCTACTTCTCCATAATATGTGACACTGTAACTTATGGGTGGGCTTGCTTCACCTGCATCCCCCACTGGAAGGGACGGGTCCTGGAGGCAGGTCCTTCCTTATTTCCACACCTATTAGCACTTGTGACTGGGCTAGGAGTTGCTATCTCGTATCACTGAACAAACATATGAGAAGAAAGAGAAGGAGGATGGGAAAAACAGAAGGAAGTGAAGAAGGGTGAGAAGGAGGGAGGAGAAAGAAGGGAAAAACTGTGAAATGCAGGGAAAAGCAAAGGCACCAACAAGCCAGGAAGAAGACCATGTGAGTGAGACCACAGTCTGGCAGATGGCGCCTCCAAGGCGTGGCCGTGCCTGCCTACCTGGGTGGGTCCAGGGTGGGAAGTGAGAGGGGAGGTGGTCCTGACCATGTAAATGATGTCAGATAGACTCAGCGTGGCAGCCTCTCGCCTGAGAGGAGGAAAAAGATGCTCAGGCTGATTCAACTCCCTGTGCAGGGTCGAAAAGTCCTCTGAGGTAAGAACCAGGGAAGTTTGCTCTTGGGGACTGAGGCATTGCCCAAGGAAGGGAGCAAGGACAGGGACAAATTTTGGCCTTGGGTACCCGGTGCTGCCACCTTGGGAGGACCCTGTTCTTTGAAGGGTTTTGGTGGCTGAGACTGAAGTGTCCTTGGTGAACGCAAGTAAAAGGAGGGCTCACATAGGGTGCTGGGGGCAACAGACAAATCACACTTTAGGGAGGCATCAGGCACCAAGGACTATGAACGCATTGAATGCCTTGAAATTTTACTGGGGATATTTAAGCATAAGCACCCAGAGACAGAGAGCCTGAATGTAATGTAAAGAAAGACAAAGAGACAGACTCTCACTGTTGCTCTCTGTTGCCCTGGTTGTTCCGTTGCCTCTGTCGTGATTGTTGCTTTTCCACTGCCATGAACTGGATGCTCTCTGCCCTGTTCCACTCAGCCTTGGGCCAGCCGAATATGGACTGAAAGCTCCAGTAACTGTGAGCTAAATAAACCTTTGTTTCCTTCATTTTGAGTGTCGGGTATTTGTTCCAGCAACGAGTAAAAAGTAACTAAGACATAGGATGAGTTACAGGATGGAAGAGAAACCATGGGCTTTCAAAGTGCCCAGGAGGACGGCCAAACTCAGATTTGGCAGGGAACAGGATAGGCAGAGAAGGCTTTCAAGGGGAAGCAGTATCTACATGCTAAAGCAGGGAGAAAGAAAATGGGAAGATAGATAACACAGACCAGGAAACAGAGTTTAAAAACAGAGAAAGATAAAACCAGGAAAGGGGGAGAAACCCCCAAGTGAGGGAACTTGAGAAGGCGCTGCTCGGGTGAAGAAGGGAAGGAAATTCCATTTGGCACCTTAGGCGGGACAGGGCCTCGGAGGGAAAGGAAGCTACAGAGACAGCGCGGCCAGCCCTGGCCAGCACAGCCGTGTGGGCGGTGGCAGCAACAGGCAGCCCGGGCAAAGGTTGAAGACCTACAGTTCAGAGCGACTCCTCTCCAGCCCTGTGACGAGGTCTGTGGGCAGCACCGGGGCAGGTTTCCAGGCTGATGGATAATTCAGGGGAAAGGACAATGATGGACTTGTTTCTTGGGAAAGAGACTCTGGGTTATTTTTCTATCTTCTTATGTTTCCAGCATTTCCAATCTTTACTTAACAAGCATGTGTTATTTTCATGATGAGAAAAAAATAGCCTGCTCTAAGGAAGATGAGATCTGTGGTATTCTGCCTGAGAGTCCCTGAGAGCCTCCGGGACGAAGCGAAGCCCTAAGCCAGCGGCTTCTCTCTTCGCAAGACTCCACGCCCACTCGCCGATCTGAGCTCCAGAGAGCCGCCCACTGGCCTACAACAAGAGGACGCCATTACCCGCGGGCCTGGGACTTGCGACAGACTTGGCAGAAAGAACAGTGATGGGGAAGGGACAGAGAGACGCTTGCTGTCTGCTACGTTCATTCATTAATAGTAAGCCCCTGCTGTGTGCTGCGTTCAGTCCTAATCACTGGGGACGCAAAAGCAGCAAAAGGACAAAGTCCCAGTGCAGATGTGGAAACCAACACTGGTCATCTACAAATAGTAATCGAGGTGCATGCCGCATTCGGAGAGGAGGAGCTGCACAGAGTAACTCGGAAACTCTAAGGAAGGGTCACCAGTTTGCTGACTGACATCCATGTTAACTATGGCACCTATGTGCAGAGAGCTGTGGATGCCACAGTTTGGGACTGGGCTGGGGAGCACTGATTTCTAGACCCTGGTTGTCTTATCAGTTTTGTACATATGTATATATTTGTGTGTTACCCATGTAGTTCAGATTTCTCCAGACTTTCCAACAAACGGTGGATCATATTTTATCAGTGTGTTCTTCCAACATAGGAGGAGGGACCTCGGAAATGTGTTCTCCTGCCCTTCTGCACGTTCAGATGCCACTCACTCACCCAGAGCGGGTTTCTCATGTTCTTGTCTTCCGGCCTCATCAGTAACGTTGCCCCACATGTAACCATTCTATGAGAATCCACTTCCCTGCCCGAGGAAAGAGATCCCCAAACTGCAAGCATCTAGGTAGCAAACTTGCATGGGGAAAATAGTCCTTTCCCACATGCTGTGTATGGAGAGAGTCAATTCAGATAAAGTAAGTCAGAATTTGGCAAGCACAGGCTCTGGAAGTCATGGGCAGTGTCACAGTTAGCGCTGAGTAGGATTTCTTCACGTGAGCCCTGAAGCAGCATTGTTTGTGGGTCTTTGTCTCAAAGAATTCCTTGTAAAAACAAACAAAAGCAGCTCCTTAGGCTTTGGTCTGAACAGTCTCACTGAGCCCAAAATGAGTCCTCAGGTTGATCTAGGAACAGCCCCTTGGTGCCAGCTCCACATTGTCCTGTCAGCTCCACTCCCAATGCAAATCCCCTCTGGAGCCAAGCAACTCTGCCACAGCCCTCTGAGATCACCAGAGGTCCAAACATAGTATGCTCTCAGCTTAGGGCTCATGGGATGGAGAAAACCACTTCAAGACAGTTGTGCATGGATTAGGAGAGTATTAAGACAGAAAAGCCCATACCATATCATTGAGTAAGGACGACTCAACAGAGAGGAGAGCAGGAGTCAGTGTTCTACCCTGGAGGACACCATGAGTCAGCGTGCACGACCAGCCTAGAGGGTACGGCCCCTCATCCCCAGCCCCTTGCTTCAAAGCCTACCACACCTGATGCACACCATCTACTCTAAAATCCCAGCTCTGGAGCGAGGGCCCCAGAACATCAAGATGGAGAGGCAGAAGAGAGATGACCAGGAAGCCTTCAGACAGTACCCTACCATCAGCATCCCTTGCCAATGGCTGAAGTTAGTTACTTACACAAGTAGACGCATCATCCATACCTCCAAAATCTCCCCTGAAGGCAGCACTGAGAGACGGAAACATCCATCTCCAAGGCCAACTCAGCTACTGCATCTTCTACAAAGCCCTCCTGGAGCTCCCATCCCCAAATCCAGACTCCTTATCATCTTTATCTGCTTCCTATAATGGACTTCTGCAAGACTATTTCTGCCACCCTTCTCCACCCTGTGGTGTGGTGATTTGTTTGCCCCTCTGCTGTGTTAGAGGCTAAACACTCTGATGGCAAGTGCCCGACTGCATCGCAGGAGCTGCAATAGCCGGACACCCTGTGCAAATCCCCCCTCAGCAGACATTAGCGGGCCACCACTCAGCTGAATAGTTTCTTGAGAAACTCCTTACAAAGGTGAAAAATAATTGAGGATTTTCTAGCTCTATCGTTTCTCAGCGTTGCAGCTGGCATGAAACGTGACCGCTGTCAGGGTATTTCCAAAAGAGGGCAAACAGCTCACCCACAGTTGATACCTGGCCAGTACAAATTTCTAACATAAATGTCTACATGTGTTCTTATCCCTGGTCCCAACCACATACTCTGAAAATCCAAATTCTCTGGCCCACCCCTACATTCTCAACCGCCTTTGAAAATCTTGCTCCCTTTCCTCCAGAAGGCCCACCCAGAGTCCTCTTTGGAAGGCCAGATCAGTCACTGCCTGTGTGGCATCCCTGCGGCCTTGCTTCACAGCAGAACAGTCCCCCCCCCACCCCCCACCCTCACCCCCCTACCCCTACCCCCCCCCCACCTCTTCTGTCTCCCA
>PVKN010036264.1:0-11473 GCA_004027915.1 Capromys pilorides | reverse complement strand
TATATATAATTCATTTTCTCCAATGTATCCATTTATTTATTTATTTTTACTATTTTTATTACTTTTAATAAGGATAGCCACAATAATTAATACAATTATATAGTTGCCTTCATAGTAGTTGTTCAGAGTAGAAGATGCAGACATGATATCTTTTCGAAACACTATTGGTACAAATGAGTACTCTTACTCATTGAGATATCAGAAAATAGTTGTATTCATAGTCCAATATTCTATAATAGCAGTGGGTTATCATCAGAGCTGGCAATGTTGGAAGCTGTTTACCTGAGCCTTTTACAGCTCAGCATACTAATCTGGATTTACTTTTTATGCCTTGTGGTGAATCTTTTCTGCTGGATGGTTAAGTCCAAGTTGAAGCAAGACCTATATAACAAAACATGCAACTTTCGTATTTGACAATGTCAGTCAAATCCCCTCAGGATTTACCCTGAAACCATGTACAGCAGTTTATAGAACTTTTGTCAATGTCAGCCATCTGGATGAGTCACGGCCATTGCTTGACCAACTTGCTCTCTGTGAAAGCCTGAGAGAATATTTTCTCTCTAGGTGACTCTCCTTAGGCACACTATAAATCATGGATCCCTTTCCTCTGTGGCCTCATTATCTCCTTGAACAGAAAATTTGGGATATAGCTGTGTTACTGGATGTTACAGTACAGGTTCCCTTATGTCCAGAGTCCTCGCTGACATTGGCCCTAGACCTTTTTATCTTGTATTTTCAAGGTCTTACTATCTTGTCCAGATTGGCTTCCAACTGATAGTGCTCCTTCCTCAGCCTCTTAAATAGCCGAGATTATATTCATGCACTTCCATGCCAGATTGAGCCAGCTGATGCACAGTATTTCATTACAATAATTATAGCCAGTGATTCAGAAGCAAAGAGAAGAGTGAGAAAGAATTGTCAGACCTCATGGGCTTCCAGAAGTGCCAGGAGTCTAGGTCTACCTAAAAGAGCATTAGCAGAACTGAGTTCATGATGGTGTTTTAGGGGCAGCAGAGAAATCTGTCATTTCTACTGCCTTGTAGCTCATTACAACCCTAGGTAATAAGTGAGGTGGATGTGGATAGAGCACAGAAGGGGTAACGGTCTGTTCTCACTGCAAGTTTCCATGATCAAAATGCCAAAGCTGACAAATGACAGGAAGGTTTGGGGCATCACGAATGCCTGGCCATAATGGATCAGATGTTCACAACCTGCTGTGACTTCAAGGAACATCTATATTGTAGACCTTGTTTGTCCCAAGTTGAGCGACTCTTTATCTCCTTCACTATGTATCCTTAGACAAGATGAAATCCTCATGATCCAATCAGCTGGAACATGGTTAACACCTGTGCCTGAGACTACTTCCAGAGATTGACTATGCATGTGGCAGCTCCACTATCATCGACCTGGATTTGAGGGCAAGGGATATAGCTCAGCGACTGAGAACCTGCCTAGGAAGAGCAAGGTCCTGATTTCCATTCCAGATTAAAAGAAAGAAAATGCAAAACAAAACAAAACTGGATTTGAGGTGAGCCGAAGCACAGTTTAGATGAACCCCTCTCTTTTCTCCCTGTGGTCTGCAGAGAACCACAATTTTCCATTTGCTGCATACTGTGGAAGGAGACTAGGCTATATAGGTGCTATACTCCTTGGTCAGTTCTACTGATGAATTTGGAGCTTATTTGTTGTTAGAATCTGAAAGAGGATGGATGAGGTAGACATAGGAGGGAGTAATGAAAAAGGGCCTGTGAGTCCCTCTGCTGTTCAACTTTCTATCACTGCTTCCTGGTGAACCGGATGTGAGCATTTTGACTTTGATCCGCAGCTATGGCTTGGACTAAGGACTGAAAATGTGAGGTCAAATGCATCTCTCCTCCTTTAAGTTATAACTCTCAGAAGTTGTGTTCTTGCAACTAGAAAATGCTTAAGCTGAACTGCCTCACAGAGCTACAGCAAGCATATGCTATAATATACTTGTTGTGTTGTGTTAGAAAAAAAGGATAGCAATCTTATTTTGTCAGAGAGTCTCAAATACAGAGCGTAAAATAAGTGACTTAAAGAGTTTATGAACAGATTAATTTTTAGGTCTGACAAAAGGCAACTTCCCGTTCTGGAAGCAGAGATAAACAGATTAATCAATCATGTATGCGAACTAAAAGGCCTCTGCATGCACCCTGGAGAATTTGGACACTTAACATGTGCCCATATGAAAATCACTTCTTTTACACTGCTACTATATTAAACCCTAATTATTTCATGGAGAGAGCATCAATTCATAAATTAAATATCAGAAATTTAGCGAACTCAACCTCTGTGAGATAAATAACAAGATATATGAAAAAGAATAGAATTGGCAAAAGCATTAAAATGTTACTGAGTCTACTGCATTGCAAGCAGTGTAAGTGGAAACCACAAATTAATTAAATTACACATACATGTTAATGACATTGTAACAAATCTTGCCTGAGAATAAACTCTCATTATGTTGATAAAATTCCATGAAAATATGAAAATATTATATGAAAATGTTAACTAAAAAAATACAGCAGACACACACTAGAATGGCCATGTTTCAACCTAATTATCTTCTTTGCCTCATTTCTCCTCAAGACACCTAGGACATTAATTGAATAATAATAATGAAATGCTCATAAAACTAATAAGTTACAGATATCAAAGGACTTGATATGGAAATTATACAGGTAGAGGTCAACACTGTAAAGTAGTTAGTATGCATTATTAAATAACATTCATCAGATAATTTAATAACAAATTGAAGAGAATTTAATGCCTGACTATTAACTCTATAAGTGTTTCTCACACAAACCCTGTCCTTTTGATTGGAAAGTTTACTTAGATTTAACCTTAAATGTGTCCCACTCTGAAATATTTCATCTGTTATACATACAAAGACCAATTTTGATGTAACCAAGTTATTTCAATTTACATAATTTGAGTCAGTTTCTTGAAGATCATTTCTTTGCTTTCTTTGCTTTTTTTAATGAATTTAAAGACAGAAGATACAGGATATATAGGGTTTCACTACATAGATCGGACTCTTAGTGATTCTACTGTTTTCAGCCTCTCAAAGTGCTGGGATTACAGGTGCATGCCCAGTCTCAATTACCATCTCAGCATGCCTGGGGGGGCAGGCGGGTAGGGGAGAGAGGGACCAGCACAGCATGCTGGGGATTGAACCTGGGCCCCTTGTGCTCTGCTGAAGCTGGTGCTTTAGTCCAATGAGCTATCAGGACCACCCTCATAAAATCATTTCTAAGAAAGAAAAATAAAAAGTATCTGTGTTGAAGAAATATCCAAACAAAGACTTCAGTGACCTATCCGCCTCTAGACTAATTTACAGTTCTATTTTCTTAAGTGGAGAAGGAGAAAGTAATACAGAGAGACAGATGGGTGAATATTAACTGATGTCCAAAAACCTGAACAATATCTTTTGCCTTCTTCAATCCAGTTTCTCTAACAGCAGGTGTTATTTACAGTATATTACAGTCTACTAGTGACACAGAGAATACTACTTGGGAAGAAACTCACTGGATTTGCTCTTGGTATTTCTATGTAGTACAGCTTTGTCTTTTGGAATTCCTTTTAAAATCTTCAATGGATGCCAGAAAACTATAGATAGTACAGACCTCTGTAATTTACTTGTTATTTACACCTGAACATTCTAGAAACCTTAAAAATAGGAAATTTTTCTTCTTTTTTATGTATTTAGTCCATGGTCTACAGGGTCTCACTACACAGATCAGAGTCATAGTGATCCTCCTGTTTTCAGCCTCCCAAGCACTGGGATTACAAGTATGTGCCACCATGCCCAATCTTAGTCACTTTCTCAGTGTTCCCTGGGGGTGAAGCCAGCACGGCACTCCAGGGATCAAACCCCCATCTCTGAGTCTGCCTAAGCAGACACTTTAGTCTGCTAAACTATCTGGCCATCCCTTGTTTCACTTTCTTCATAGTTTCATAAATAGGAGATTCATTCCTCCTATAGACCTGAGCAACCTTAGCATATAATATTCATCCTTTTTTGTTACGTTGAGAATTTTCTCTATTCTGTATAAAGAAAATACTGCACATGTTGTCTTTGGCTTATGCAAATGTCCAGCATCACAATTTTTGCTGCTTATGACAATTGTTTTAAGTAAAGTAAAGATAACTTGAACAAAATCACTGTAGCACTAAGACTCACTCTGATATCTGAAAGGGCCACTAAGTTACTGGTTATAGATGCAGGACAAAAGAACGATTTGTGTCCTGGGTGGAGAGCAGCATGACCAGGCAAGATTTCCTCATGCTAATCACTGTGGCACATGGTTTAAAACTCAAGAATTGTTTACTTCAGAGATTTTTGCCTTTAGTATGTTTAGAACAAAGTCGCCCACAGGTAATTGAACCACACAAATCGAACATTTGGATAAGGGGGAAATCATGTTTACACATGATATCCATACTATGCTGTACACTGTTAACTGAATGATTCCACGATTTACATTTTCTTCAAGAGAGCCAAAGGAATTAAACATTCATTACTATCCATGACTGTTCAGCTCTCATATTGGAGAAGACTGGAGAAAGACCAAGACTCCTGCCATGCCAAGTTTTCTTACCTTCCACTCTATCTGAGCCTTTTAATTGGTGCATTTGTGCTAACTCTTTTGAAGCAAGCCCTCCCATATGGAAATTCAAATGTGTTATTTGTTTTTACAAATTACACTACAAGAGATCTATGGTTGAAGACGTAAAACAAAAATTAGAAACATAAGGTGTGGTTTTCATGGGCAGCGTTGTGAATCGGAATGAGAAGTCTTCCCTCTTGGTGCTTCCCTTACTCATACACAGAATGAGAGTAGTAAATGCTATCAACTGAAAGATTTCCTAGTGTTTCAACATTACATGCTTCTAAGCATTGTTAGGTTCATTTTAAAATTTTCAAGAAAATAGAAAAATCACATTTAATGACCATTAGCTATCTGCCAAGCATTTTATACAAGGAGTTTTAATGAATTAACTAATTTGGGTTAGATCTTGCCTGGGGCATTGTTTCCCTGGATACCTATAAGATTAATTCTCATTCCACTTTCCAAGCTTTTCTTCCATGTCAGTCATCTCTTCTGTATTCCATATTCTTTGCCTGTTTCATTCCTATTTTGCTGTAGTGCTTCTCACATAAGAGCTCACTTATTGTGTTTGCTGTTGATTGTTTCACTTCACCTTGTGGACAGTAGGCAGAAAAAAAAATAAGACTTGTTTTCCTAGCAGGTCAACCCATTAGAGCTTACAAGGGTATCCAATTCCAATAACTTGTGATGGTAAATTTATGTGTCCACTTGTTGAGACCAGAGGGTTAAGATAGTGTGTCAAACACAAATGAGATCATTATGAAGGCCTTTTTAAAAGATGAAATTGGCATTTAATTAGCAGACTTTGGGTAAGGTACATTACTCTTCATAATCTGAATGGCCCTCATACAATCACATGATGACAATAAGAGGGAAAAAACAGACTAGATACATCTGAAGTAGGCAACAGACTTCTTTCCAATTTATGCACCAAAATCACCTTCTATATCTCCAGCCCATATGCCCATGCCCTAGATGTGAGACCTTCCAGGCTCTATCATCATGTGTTAATGGTTGAAAAAAAAATCTCACATCCTATACATTCTACTGCTAATGCAAAACTCAAAATACACATTTATCTAGTGAGTTACCAGATCCTTATATAATCTCTTTTAGCAAGGTGATATTGAAAGTTAAAGCACTTGCTTAAATTCACACAGCAAATCAATAAAGATAGAATTTAAACTGGAATACTTCAAAAGCTAAAGTCCCAGGTTTTCCTTAGCACCAGGCTAAAACCAAAAACTAGTGGATGGAGAGCTCAAGATAGCTAAGTGTTTGACCATTAAAGCATGGAAAAAGATGATGATACCCACTTGGATCACTTCACTCAACATAGTCCTAGAAATCTTAGCTACAGCAATTAGGAAAGCAAAATCATCAATCAATCAATCATCAATCAATCAATTGCATCACTATATGAACGGAGAAGGTAAAATTGTCCATGTTTGGAGATGGTAACTTCATTTAATTCTGTAGGACACAAATTCAATATAAAAAATAAGTAGCATTTTATACAATAATGACAAACACTGAAAAAGAAAGTGATTCCATTTAGAATAACAAAAAACTCACAAAAATAATTATAAGTAACAAAGTGAGCGATTTGTGCAATGAACATTGCAAAATACTGATGGAAGAAACTGAAAAACCAATCAAAGCATACTACACTACAGTTAAGATTAAGTTATGAGGTGTTATTGCAGAGCAGAACAATTCTAGACAACAATCATATAACCCATATTTTGAAAGCCTGAGTGCAAAGATTTTGAATGAAATGATAGATATGTGAAGAGACAGATGTCTTCTACAAATTTAAAATTTGTACAATATATACATGCATATAAGGCATATGTGACATTTTCAGCTACTCGTCTTTTTTATATTTTACATGTCATTCAATATTAATTTGACTGTTTTTTTTTGGTGGGACCAGCGTTCAAACTCACGACCTTGCACTTGTCAGACAGACACTTGTGTCACAGAGCTATCTCCCCAGGCACCTAATTTGACTTTAAAAATAAAACTAAGTTATAGTATAACTAAAAGATAGTGTGACATTAATCATTTCTGAAAATATTCAAATAATATCAAACAATAAAAAGTTATTTATTTTTAGTCCTGTAATATAGAAGCAAGCACACATGCACATACACACGCACCCAGAAGCCTTTCAAACACGTTTCTCAGAATATATCACACAAAGAAATTCATGTAAATAACATCTAAGTTATGAATCAAAACAATGTGTTAAAATTTTTGACCTTGGCTATATTTAAATTATTCCTTTGTAAAGCCAACCTTTATTTCATCTTTTTTATCATCACTCCTCAGTCAGTGAAGGGGAGCAGTCAGGCCTTCTCTTGTTATCTCTTTTCAGAATGGTTCATGGACACAGATCAAGCCTGCTCCTACAAGACATCTGTCAGCACTTCAGGAATTTGTTTGTCTATGTACATGGCCCAGGGCTTGAACTGAGGACATTGTACATGTTTACACACAATACCACTGAACTGTAAGCATCATTAATGTCACTTTAAAAATTTTTAAAAAATCTAAATCAAAGACGCTTCCAATGAAGTAACTTTTATTGTCTAAAGTTTCAGTTACAAATTATTGTGTTCTATAAACCCACCTCTTTTCATGACTGAGTTTGTTACCTGCAGGTGTGCACGTCACAGTGTTCAGATCAAAGATAGGGTCAAAGGAAAGTCCAACTGAATGGTTTTGCTTTTGTTTGCATAATCCTTACATGCAATACTGTAATATGTAACATTATAAAACCACAGCATTATGAAGTCGGCAAAAAGGACAATGCTATATAAACAAGAGGTACAAAAATACACTGTGTCTCTATCAGCAGGATGTGTAGAACTATACCAAAAACCGAAAGGTGGAAGAACTGGCTGTAATTCTGAGTAGCAGTCTTTAGTGCAAACCATTGTTAAACAGCTAGGTTAAATTAAGTGAGAAACGTCTGTATTTCTCATCCTATTATCACCATATTTCAATGAGAATGACTTGTTTTTCTTAAGAACACATGCCTTCCAATGACCTTTAAGGCAATATGGTGCGACCAACAACAAATTGCAATATTGATCCCTCCTATGTCAGGAAAGAAGGGTATGAAAATTATTCAGGGAGTCCAGAACATATTGATATAGCAGTGATAGAGAATGCTCGTCAATAATCATGATTGCAGAACACATGTAACCCAGATATAATCTTTAGCAAATTGATAAGGTGACTAGCCCCATATCTTCTCACATGCCCTTTCCTGCCATCGGAGCCATTGCCATGAATTCTTCAACGTTACACAGATCACACAGCTAGTATGGCTCGAAGCTGTGTTTTGAATGTGCATTTTCAGCTCACTGATGAGAAGCCTCTGCAGGCCATTGCAAGGAATGAGTGACATTAAAATTCTAGTGATTAGATGTCACAGAATCATGAACCTACTTGACTATTAAAAAAAAACATGGAAAATTCCAAGTATCCTGACAGTGACATTTGCATTTCTGGCCATGCAGTAAATAGCTTGTAGGATACGAAGACAGATAAAATATGTAGGAAAGAAGTTTAGTAGCCAGACATCTAAGTCAAAAATTAAAAACATAAAAAATCACAGACCCCAGAATAAAAATGATAATGAGTTGCTTTCTGTGAGGTGCAAGTGTGTATATAAAACAAATATGGGCACCCACAGGGTATAAGACATTTCTATGGATCAAAAATGTTTCACAGTTGACATCACTTCTAAAGAGTTTATTTATATCTGAAAAATTTTTGACTGCAGATGAAACAGCTTTATTATCATCTGAGAATGGCTAAAAGCAAGCAGTCATTAGAAATGAGCATAATAAAAGGAATGTTTTTAAATATTTCTTTTGGCTCTTTGGCACAGCTGTTGTACCTGTATCATATGCAATCAGCAGGTTTCATAGAATGACTCCAAATCACTCCCTTCTGTATCAAAGTAGACAAACCATATAGTCTTTGCATATTGAGCCAAAGAAAGCAACCTCATATAAGATTTGCTCACTCTATCTATCTATCTATCTATCTATCTATCTATCTATCTATCTGTGTGTGTTATTTATATATTATGTATATATAATATATATATATATATATATATATATATATATATATATATATATATATGTAGTTTCAGGCATTTTATTTTTTCTCTGGTATCATACAATATATCAATAATATATACTTTGGGAGCATTGACTTTTGTCTCTTCACAAAAGTTGTGTTTATTTGCACAACAGGCTTGGTAAATGTGCTTAAAATAAAATAGATCACAAACACATCTTGTTGAATAGACTGAGTTCCATTCTTGTAAAAAGGCTGGTAAACCAGTTGGCTGCTACCTGGAGAATTGTATACAGAGTGATATTACAATATTCCAAACAAAGTAATGTTCCACGGAATTCCATCTTGTTGCATTTGCTTCTCTTTGGGCATCTTCTACATATGGCACTGTAATATCTAACAGAACATAACACTGCAGTACAGTAATTCACAGTGCAATCTATAAAACTGCAGTACTGTATACCCAACATGTACTGTACAGGAAAGACACTGGGGCTTCATCCACAGGATGGACAGAACTAGACAAAAAGTGGGATATATGTATGACCAGTAGGTTATAAATCTAAACAGTCCACCTGTGTTTTAAATCCTAGTCCTAAACAGGTCATTAAACAAGAAATATCTGTTTCAGTTTTCTCTCTGCTCTTAAAGATCTCTATGCATTTGGAGCTTGCATAGTGAAAATACTGTTAGACCTGGGCTTTGGGGTCTTTGTATCCCCTGCCTCACGCCACTCCCAGTGTCTGTTCCTTCGTAGTTTGAAATTAGCCACAGTGAATGCATTTATGCCATAGGATTGAGCAAAATTACTAAAAAAGCAGGCCTTTGTGTATGTCTTGGATTGCTGACTTTTTAAAAAATTTAAATCTTTTATTTATTTATTTGGTACAGGGTGTCGCTGCACAGCTCAGACTCATAGTGATCCTCCTGTCTCAGGTTCCCCAGCAGTGGGATTACTGGCAGGCACTAACATGCCCAGTTTTGGCTGGCTGGCTCAGTGCGGGACTGATATGATATGTGGTACCAAGAGATAGAACAGGGGACCTGGGACTTGCCAGGCAGGCACTTAGATCACCTAGCTATCTCTCTGACCCTTTACTGATTTTCTTAAAATGATTTCTAAATGTTTTAATTATGTCACTCCCAGTGGAGCTATTTTATACATGTTCTTTTCTTAAATCTCTACCCATATGAAATATTCTATCACAAATATTTTATATATGCATGTTATCTATTATATTAACATATACAATATATAATTCTATGTTAATATTTTATATGTAACAATCAGTGTATAATTCATACATAATATATTATAATGATATGATATGTATTTAATAAGAATCCATATATAATTAATACATATTAATATATAAGAATGTAATATTTTAAAATATAATTGTATAATGTAATCTGTTCATTCTTGTATAATATATTAAATTATATTTTATTTTTTGGCTTCATCAATGCTTTGTACATAGAGCAATTTTTTTCACTTCACCTTAAAACCAGTATGTCATGTCTTTAGATGTTACACTGCAGGCAGCTCAACAAAATTTGAAAAGCTGTCTTACCACATGATGAAAACTAAAACTGGACCCATGTCTCTCACCATTCACTAAACTAATGTTGAAATAGATCAAAGATCTAAATATTAAGACAGAAATTCAAAATCTGTTGGAAGAGCACATAGGTAGAACTCTTGAAGACATAGACATAGGCGAGGATTTCTTGAATCAAACCCTAATTACACAGGAAATAATACAAAGAATCAACAATTGAGAAATCATATTATTAAAAGGGCTTTTCAGAGAAAAGAAATCACCAACAGATTGAAGAGACCATCCACAAATTGAGAAAAAAATTATATAGTTGTCTCTCAAAATTGACATCTAGAACATATACAGAATTGCAAAAAATTTTCAGAACCACTAAATTTAAAGACTCAATCCCAAAGTGGTCATCTGAGATGAATATACACTTCTTAGTGTTAGAAAGATGAATGGAAAATGAGTATATGAAAAAATGTTCAGCATCACTGGTTACTCAAGAGATGCAAATTAAAACAAACCCTGAGATTCCATTTCACCCCAGAAAGAATAGCCATCATTAAGAAATCAACCAACAATGAATGCTGGAGCAGCTGTGAGGAAAAGGGAGCCCTTTTCCACTGTTGGTGGGAGTATAGATTCACGTCACCATTGTGGAAATCAGTGTGGATATTCTTCTCACAATTATAATTAGAGGTCCCCTTTGACCCAGCATGGACATTTTCACAGAAAAATTATAGATATGATACCTTGGCAGTGCAGGTGCACCGAAGGTTCTAACAGTGTAGTTTTCATAGCTAAATCTTGGAAACAGCCTGAAGGCCCATCAATCAAAGACTGGATAAAAACTTTATTTTGTATACAATGGAGCACTACTCAGCTATAAATTAGGACAAATTTGATGTATTTCTAAATAAACGATTGCCATTGGAGACATAAAACATAAGTGACATAAAACAGACTCTCATGTGTAAACATTGCAGTGTCTCCTGCATGTGATAAACTGAAAGAGGAAATAAGGACCAACATATGCAATGCATATTGTGAAATGGGAAGGAATTGTTCAAAGCAAAAGAGGAACCAGGGATGGGGAAGGTTAACAGGAAAAAATAAAACAGGACAGAACCTTTTTATCATTCCAGTCTTTTCCAAATTTTCTAACATTTCTTTTATTACTCTGTCTGTCTG
>PVKN010036263.1:0-11476 GCA_004027915.1 Capromys pilorides | reverse complement strand
GCTTAACTTGGAAAGCACCAGGGGCAGGGCGAAGGGCCACTCCTCCCACCCCAGGTGACCTCTCTGTGCCCCATGGATCCAAACCTGGGCACAGCAGAGGCCACGCCTCAGGAGCCAGCTTGCTGCCACCTTCCGTGCCCCGGATGGTGCGGCTGTGTGAAGACCTACACGGGATGCTTAGTCTTCCGCTGGGCGGGGCTGGTGCCCCACACACGGGCCCTCAGGGCTGCAGCCCACCTGAAAGCTTTCTTCCGGGTCCTTCCTAGCATCACCTGAGGTTGGAGGATCAAGTCAAGCCTGAAAGGACAGCGTGTCTGCACCCCGCATTGTGTTTCCAGCTTCTGTGAGCTTTCCGGCCTCACAGGAGGAGCGGGGCCTTCCTGGCTCTCTCCGTTCTCTGGTGACATCTTCACCATTGCTTTCAGTTCTGTGGGCTGTAGCAAGTACAAGGGTGCCAGGGCGACAGGGTCAGATGGCTCTCAGGCCCCCGGAACTACAGTAATGTCTGAAGTGGCAAACTCAGTCTTCCAAGCAGATGTTTTTGTCTTTGGATTCTAAGTATCCTGCTCTCTGGGAGTATTTGCATACTGAAATCCATATCATGGAATCTGCTGATTCAAGAATGTTGTCGCAGGGCTTGCGAGGGAATGGATTTAATACAGGACACATAATTCATAGGATTATTTTATAATATTTATCCAAAAAGTCAAATGCAGAAGACTGTGGGAGATCTGTCCCTCATAGTCGAGACCCCAAGAATCCAAAGGCCTGGATCACAGGGCAACGTCTCATGCAAGTCTGTATCGAGGATTTGCATTGGGAAGGCCCAAAGATTAGTGCTGGAAGCTAGAAAGTTGATACCAGCAGGATGCAGGATCTGGGCCAGCAGGCCGAGGAATCCGCACTGGAGCCAGTAAGAGACACTCAAGAACCGGAGCTCCCAGAAAAGAAACGAGGCTACCCTCACAGGTGTCGAGGACCCAGGCACTTCTGATGATAGCAGCTGAGCTCCTGTCAGGAAAGCCAGCATGACAAGCTGCTCCAGGAGGATCCACAGCCCCATCTTTCCCTCCTGTCTTGCTTTCCTGCTGTTGGCGACAGCGCTCAGATGGGCCTTCCACACCTGAACCACGCTGATGCAGTTCAGCAAGGCTTTCCAGGCACAGTTGGAAACTGATCCACCACAAATGAACTCGAAGTGGATGCGGCATGTTGAGGATGCCTGTAACCCTGACACTCAAGAGGCCAAGAGAGGAGGATCATACAAGTTTGAGGCCAGCTTGAGCTATGTAGTGAGGTCAAGTTCAGCCTGAATTGCACAGCAAAGGCCTGTCTTGAAAAGCCAAATTAAAAAAAAATTAAAAGTGAATTTCATGAATAGGGTCCTTAAAACAGACCATTGTTGAGGGAAGCTGGGGCTTCGGTGGCACTCAGCAGCAGAACCTAGCTTCTCCTCAGGGGTCGGAAGGGCGTAGTCTGCGCAGCCTCCGTGCCCTGCTGGCCGAGGGCAGTTGGCTCCTGAGAGGAGCCAGGGCAGGATGTCCTCTGGATACCAGGTCAGAGCCTGGAAAGCTGCCGGGCAAGGGTGTGCCTTGCTTGGCTGAGCGGATAGAATGAGAAGGAAAAATAAACAGCAGGGAAGATGGTGACCAGATTCACAAAGTAAAATTCAGAGGTCGGTAAATACAAAGAGGGTTAATCTTTCTACTGGTGTCAAACTGAACATAACTGAGTGACTATATCGGGACCTGGACAAAAGGTCCAGTTCTCTGTTATTTATTTATTACTTAATTTTATTTTTGAGACAGGGTCCTGCTATGTAGTTCAGGCTGGCCTTGAGCTTATCACACAGCCCAGACCAGCCTTGAATTTGCAGAGCTCTTCCTGCCTCAGCCTCCTGAATGCTGGGATTATAGGTGTGCGGTCCCATGCTGGGCCCCTCAGTTCCTTCTCTTTCCTCCTTCTCTGGGGTGTTTATTACGTTTCTGCAGCTCAACTGCTTTCCAGCTCTCCCTAAAGCTTGAGTAAATTGCAAGAGGAAGAAATGAGGATCTTCTGCTTTGGCTCCTGGAAGGAAGCTATGTGGGCCCCTCCTGAGAACCTCGGGGCAGCCCCTTCCTTGATCTGTGGTTTCTTCTAAGCTTTTTTTCTTCAGTCTCTAAACACATGGTGATTCCGGCAGCTCCTTGGTAGTCTGTGCCTTTTTATTTGGCCGCAGTGCCAAGAACATTCATAAGAAGTAACTGACTCCCCCTCCCACCCTCTCAGCAAGGGCATCTAGGACTTCCTGTCACCTGGGGCAGTCCCCACACCCGTCCCTGTCCCAGAACCCACCCCACTGTTCCTGAGGCTGTACATTCCTGCAGTGGTGCCACAGCCACTGGGGCTGCAGGAGAGAGCAGGCAGGGTTGGTTTGGGGGGGCTCCACGTGCCAAGAGCCGTTTCCTGTATTCTGTGGGCTGTGGTCACCTGGAGAGGTCTTTAAAGGACAAATAGAATCAGGGTTGCAGGAGTTCAGCATGGGGGACCAGCTATCATATTGTGGGGAGTCTTTGCTCACACAGTGGCTGTGGTTTGACCTTGGGCAGCCCCATAGAGGGGAGTGAGAGATCTGGTTGTGGGTATATGGGGATGGTGGGCAGACTGCGAGGTCAGGAGGAGGGGTACAGGGACATCCAGGAGAACAATATTTCTAGCCTGGGGGCCACTGTACATCTGGAGGGTGTGTGTGGCAGAGAGGAGAACTGTCAGGAATTGTACCTGGGCCCACTGATCCCAAAGCTCTTGGGACATTCAGGCTACAGGCGCACAGGGATGGGAAACAGCTCTGGGGGTGAGGAGGGGCTGTGGCTGGACAGGGAGCCTTGCAAGCCGGGTGGTGAAGGAAGCCCCTTTCAGGGGGCCCAGACTGCCTTGTGCCCAGTGTGTGTCCTTGCCTGAAGGATGGTGTCCTGGGTGCTATTGCTGTGCCGATGGCCTAGGGTGCAGGGCGGACTCCTACCTGTGTCAGGGGCGTCGTGCATCATGGAAGGCTCCTCCCACGGCCTCGAGGCTCCTCACTTGTTGATACATCTCCCCCTCCACACAAGCGTCCCACACTGCTTGCATATTAGACTTTATTTCCTCGCATTAGCTTCCCTGCTCACACTCCCATCGGACGCCTGCCCATTCTGTGGAGAACCCAAGGCGGTCGTTACGTCACCCTGGTAAGTCATCCTTGGGGTTCTTAAGCCTGTCGGTTTGCACTGTGATGACTGACCCTGTCCTCTGAGACATACCCCTGTACACTGTGACCATGTGGCTCATGACCCTCCCTGGCCCCCAAACCTGCCAGAGCTGACTTCCACAGCATGCGCTATGAGGAAGGGACCCAGTTGAGAGTGGGGGACAGAGCGCCAGGAAGTCAGGTCTCGGCCTTGAGTTTCAAAGTCAAGGGTGTGGACTTACAAGAACCTGGGCTTTTAAGCTTACATCTTATGCAATCAATAAGAATAGATTACCCAGAAAAGCATAAAAAACCAGAATCGGGCCTGGAAGAACCACTCAGCCAGAAGAGGGATCAGTTTTGGGGATCACGCACGCCCTGCTGTGGGGATGATTGCTGACATTAGAAGCCATAGTGGCCCCTGCAGGCCAGCTGGGTTCCATCCCACTTTCCTACTACCAGGGTCCAGCAGCACCATGAGCTGCCCGTGCTGTTGGGACATGGCCAGGGATCCTTGCCCATCCAGAGCGGCTCTCACCAGCAACTCAAGACGTTGCATGGTCACCGTCCAGGGTGTGCGTGTGGACAACACTCTGTTCCACAGCGGGGGACTCTCCTAAAGCTCCTACTCCTAAGATAAAGGGTAGGGCCCCAGCTGCCTTCCCCAGTGCATGGGATCTCCCTGACCTCTCCCTAGTCCCTGTGGTCTCTGTCTTATCCTGGTCCTTCCCACTGGAATCCAGGTCGGTATATCCATCACTAACGTTCTCCTGACACCACACGTGGTTCCCTGCACTCTGCCTCTGCTTCTTCATGCTCCTTGGATTATCTGACTTGGATGTGACCTGTTTTCCTCTGGATCTCCATTACGGATTATATTTTCTAAGGATGACTGTGATAATCTCATGTACCCCACAGCTTTTCTTACCATGTGATTCACACCATTCACTTTCAAGGCAGAGAGTGACACTGCGGCCTCTGGACTGGTCATTGGACATGACGACACTCTGCCTGATTCTCCTGGGGATTGCTGTGACTGCCCTGATCTGCCACACTATGAGAAGTCCAAGCTGGCCCATCATGAGTGGTCCCTTAGAGGGGTCCTGAGACTACAGAAAGAGGGGTGGTCCCAGCCAGCTCCACACGGCTTTAGTCCTTCTGCACAGCTGACATGATGGGAAAGCAGAGGAAGAATCACCCTGCTGAGCCCTTCCTGGATTCCAGTCTTATGGACCGCATGTTAGGTATTCAAATGATGGCTGTTGTACAGTGCTGTGATTGGAGTGATTTTCTAAGTCACAGAAGCATCTGGAGTAGCACAGATACAGAGGCAGACAGAGGTCCACCTATCCTGGGCTGTGAGTCTCATGTAACCACAAAACCCTGCTGTGACACAAGGACCTATTCATGAGGATTTGAGTTTGATTCTCCGGGGAGCTTTTAGCATCTGACTCATTGGAGGACTGGGACCTCCAGTCATGGAGGTGAATCTTTTGTCATGGACCACCTGATGTGCCAACAGGATTCTACTTCCTGTGCTTACAAGTCAACCTTCTCCAGCCCTGGCCATTGGATGCTTTTCTAATGTCGGCTCTACAATAACAAAGCAGGAAGAAGCCAAACCCTGATTGAACCAATGCTCTTTCTCTCTCTCTCTCCTTCTCCCTCTCTCTGATGTAAGTATGTGCATGAGTGTGTGTGCTCTCAGTCCCAGGCCACAGTAAGAGCTGTGAGATACCCTGGACAGGGCCATGATGTTGGATGTGAGCAAAGATGCCACTGCTTGGGTAACATTCCCAACATGGTGGGTTTGGAACCTGGGCAGGCCAGACATTCTCTGGAGAGTTTATTTCTGCTGAGTTGGAAGCCTGGCTTTAGCCCGTGAGAGCTCTTGGATGATGCCAGTTTGCTCAAACATGCAGATGGGCAGCTGTTCCTGGCCACAAGGTTCTCTCTTGCCAGCTCGGAGTCGAGGTCCGTCTCGCCCATTGCCTGCTCAGTCTTGGAGCTACTACAGCAAAGGGTGAAAGAGGCCAGAGAGGTGCTGTTTAGCCCTGGCGCAGGGCACACATGAGGACATCTGGATGGTGGCTTTCCCTGGGGAGTCCCTGCCCAGCTCACTCTCTCTGACACACCTCCATGGGACACTCACTCCACTGGGACCTTGAACCCCCCTCCCCAGCCCTCTGCTTTTTAATTTGAGACAGAGTCTCACTGAAGTACTAACCTGTTCAGGCTGGGCTCAATTTTGCAATCCTTCTGCCTCAGCCTCTGAGAGTACGGAGGTTGCAGATGTGCACCCCTGTGCCTCAATTCTATTATGCCTATCTTAGACAGGAGGAAATGGAGACACAGAAAAGGTGAGCCTCATGCCCAAGGTCACCAGATGTAATGTGACAGTTGCGAGTGCTTAACTCTCAGTGGGTGCCCGGTGGCATCTCCTTGCCATCGTTGACTGACTCCTGCATCTGTTCCTGCCCGTGTCCTCCTCCTCAAGCACCTTTCAGCCCTCTGCCCACATGCAGACCCTCTCACCAGCAAGGCAGGACACCTCCTCCAGAAAGGCTGCTCCATCCCCTAGCTGCGTCACCGTCCCGTAGGTCCTCACCCATCTATGGGGTCATTCGTCCTGGTTTACCTGCTGCTGAGCTTTATTTCTACTGCAGTGTCATAAGCCCCTGCAAAGCCAGTGCTTGCAACATCACCTGAGCCTGCGGTGATGCAGACACCACAAGTTGGTCACAGTCCAGGTGCCACGTGGCCAGCTTGCAGCTCAGGGCCCCGAGGCTGCAATCCCAGTGTCCACTGGGCTGATAAGCACAGGTCCAAGTTTATCAGCTGCTGACTGTGCCGTTTCTGGCCATGCAGGAAGGTGGTCCTCACCCCATGTCGGCAGTCAGCTGGAGCCCTCTCTCCACTCCAAGAGGCCACATGAACCCTTGAACTCACTAGGAAGCCTGGAATTCCTGCCTCAGCCTCTTGAGTGTGGGATTACAGGCATGTGCCCAAGGCTGGCTCAGATGTTATATTTAACCATCCTGGAGCCAGTGGGGTACTCGAGACTGGCACTGAGTATGATGCCATCTCTCAGGCAGCACGCAGGTAAGCTGCCCGATCAATCACACAAATCCCACAATGTGCTGAAAATGAAGTTTCCCAGTGGTGCTGCCTGGCCCAGCCTAGGTAACTGAGCTGTCCTCTGCACATTCCTTTGGTAATTTAGTGCAAGAAACACATCTTCCTTTAATTTAGTGTTTTTTGGGTGGTATCGTGGGACAGATGTTAGATATTTTCTGCATATGACTTCGGAGGGTGGGGGTAGTTCAGTAATTCTGGATCCTTTGAACATCTTAGGTCTCTCTGGATGAAAGGTGCATGGTGAACGTGGCATTTTATAAAATTAAAAGAAAACAATTTTCTGCTCAAGTAACTGTGGCGTCTCCGTAGACCAGGGGAAATCTTGAGCCATCCAAGTGCCCCCAAGCCTGAGATTTTGTAAAACATCTGGAAGTGGCACATTCAGCTCCACACAAGGCAAATCAAGTATGAAGTTGTTTATTGGGGAATTTCTCAGTTTCAGACCATTTCATTGCAAAAAAGAAAAAAATAGGGAGCGTCTTCCAGCACGGACTTATGCCATGGACAGGGCGCAAGTGGGGCTTTCTTGTTCCAATTAAAAACATTTCAACTCTTAAGTGATTCTTTCCAGAACAACACACGGAAACAAACAAACACCACCCAGGCTTCCCCCGCCCACTCCTCTTCCATCTCCTAAAGAACATAGCCACAGCTCAGAGTGGGATTTACTGCCTTTGTCCCGGATCCGGCAAACCAGGTGGTCACACAATCAGCAAACCAGTGACAATTACAGACCTTACAATTTTCTACCTCACTGCCATAAATAAGCTCCAAGCTTGGGCAGAGGAGGCTAAACATCCACAAGGAGAACAGAAGAGGAAGACAAACAGAAGTGGGTCCCAGGGTTACAACTGGGCCCTGGGCGCTCAGGAAAAAGCCAGGTTGTTCCTCCTCCCCTTTCTCCCACTTCTCCTCCTGCTCCTCCTTCTCTCTGTCCTTCTCTTCCTCTTCTCCTTCTCTTCCTCCTCCTCTCCCTCCTTGCCCTCCTGCCTCTCCCCTCCCTCCCTCCTCAGTCCTCTAACCCTTCTTGGAGATACTTAGGGAGTTGCAGTTGAGGGGAAATGAAAGGAAAAGAAATTGTTGTTTCAGGTTGTTTTATCAGTGTGAATTGTATTTCCCATCCTGAGGGTTATTTTTGGAAAGAGTTCTTAGGTTCTAGGGTGGCCCTGCCTTCTTTTCCCTGTTGTTTTCAAAGAAAGCCCCATCCTTGAATGACTCGGGGGTGGGGGTGGGGTGGGGGTGTCTTTTATATTCATCTCTGTCTCTGGACCAGAAGGGACTTCCGAAGGTCACAGAAGTGGAATGCTGGTTTCCAGCAGTGGGTGACAACTCTGCCTGAGGTTACCATGTGGCACATAGGGAGTGGTCCCTTCCTGTGGGGAGCCTGGCAGGTCAGACTGTTACAGGCGCATCTGAGTTCCTCACTCTCTACTTCCCCTAATTTATAGAAGTGAAAACTTAGTGGCAGACATCTGTAATCTCAGCACTCAGGAGGCTGAGGCAGGAGGACTGCTGTGAGTTCAAGGCTGACCTGGGCTACATAGCAAGATACTATTCATTATTATCAATAATGCTGTGGTAAAATGTCTCTGTACTGGTTTTGTTGCAAAATATACAACTAAAGAAAGAAGAATAGGGATTCCCGGGGAAAGGGCAGGTCCACCGCTATCCTGCAGGCATTGCCAAGTTATATTCCTGTGAGCAGAGACCATCCCAGTGAGGCTTGGAGAACTCTGGGATGAGGCAGCGATCTCACCAGCGGGCTGGGAGCAGGGTCTGGGAGCAGGGTCTGGGGTGTGTCTGGGGTCCCCTGTGGAGGCTGAGTGCCACTCTTAGTAGCTGCTGGAGGACAAACCAGGGTGAGAGCGGGGTGGCCAGGTCACCAGCTGCATTCAGGGTGTCATGAAGGCCTTGACCACAAGGTCTGTTTCCCTCTCCTGCAGGGGTACCAGGGTGTCCCTTATGGTGCCGTTGCTCTGCGTGAGGCCAGGCCTCCCAGCTTTGTGGGTTGGATTTTGGATTTCATGAGAGAAAAGGAAAATTCCAGAGATGGTGAGGGAAGGCGTACGAGGAGAGCGGTGGGTGATGATGGCCTCTCCTCCCGCTGCCATGGCTCCCAGGGGACAACGTGGTGGGCAGAGGTCACAAGGACGGCGCTGAGTATCAGCTCAGAGCTGCGTCCCCTGGGACGGGGGTGCCCTGTGCATCACAGGGGCTCCGTGGATGGACACACACCCATGACAGGCCGGGTCCTCCACATGTGGTCATTTCTGCCTTCTCATCCCATCTGCAGAGCAGAGTTCTGTTGGAGCAGGGACTTGGTTCCCACTGGACCATCACACACCTAGAACAATGCCTGGCACATCAATGTTTGCTGAGTGGCTGAGTGACTACAATGTGCTTGTTTGTGGCCTCTTTCCCTAGATAGAGGAGGAAGTTGAATGCACAACCCTAGAGAGGTTAGAGGGGTGAATGAAGTCAGAAACCAGGTCAGGAAGCAAACAGACATTACAGACCCCATGTTGGGGAGTCTTGCCATGAGAGTACAAGGACCCCCCCACAAAAAAACCCTGGAGAATTCACATAATTCTGTTATTCACTCATCTCCCCCCCCCCCATAAAAAACCCTTTCAAATGTTGACATGGATCAAATGTAGGGTGATTGTTTATGATCTCTGTTCTTTTTTGTCTTCCAAATCTGGCAGCTGGATGCACAAAAACAGCAGGCTCAGGCCTGGAGGGAGGTGCAGCATTGTTCAACCATGCCTTCCAGGCCTCGGGGCAAGGGACTGCAGTGTCCTTCCTGCAGGGGGAAGCTAGGAGTCCCAAACCGCTCTGTGAATCCTTGGGACTCTGTCTTTCAGGTAGCAGTAGCCAGGTGACCCAGCGCAGCGTCGGAGGAGAGGGAAGACATGGGCCCTGGAGAATCTGCAGCTGCCGACCTGAGGTTGTTCCGCTAGGCAAAGGCGCGGTCCAAGCCCAGCCACAGTATACTTTATTGAGATGTGTTCTGATTTGGCTTCCGGTTCTCCAGGCCTCTGCACTGGGAACAGGGCCTTGCATGGTCAATGAGCAAGCCCGGAGGCAGCAGCCCTCACGCTGCAGGAGAGGAGAGCTAGGGGCTGAGTCTGTCCAGGGAAGATGTGCCCCCAGCTTCACACCCCAGTGAAGCCCCAGGGTACAGATGCAGGGGAGAGGTCTGGGGACCAGACGGAGGCAGGGGTGCCTCAGAAGAGCTGTAGGGCTGCAGGAACCCCTCTGGGAGGTCAGAAAACTAAGCTGTTGTGGGCTACCAGGTGCCAGGATGAGTCTTTCACTAGTGAGGAAAGTGGTGAGTTCCTCCGCCAACCTAGGGATCTGTGTGCCTAATCATGTTCATTTTTTTTTTTTTTTTTTTGTGGGACTGGGGTTCGAACTCATGACCTTGCACTTGCCCAGCAGGCGCTTGTGTCATGGAGCTATTTCCCCAGGGCCCCTCAATTTGTTTTTAGAAAAAGCTTGAGGCTCCTCGGTGTAGTAAGGAGTGCTTGTAATTCCAGCATCTGGGAGCCTGAGGCAGTAGGATTGCTGGGAGTTCGAGGCCAGCATGGATTACATAGCAAGATCCTGTCTCTAAACACAAATTTACAATGAAGAAAGAAGAAAAATATCACGTGCATTTCTTTCACGTCAACCTTGAGGAACAAAGGCCATACTGTTTGACCCAGTTTTGAACCACCACCCTCGGGCCACAGTGGTAGATAAAGAACATCCCTCGGAAGGGAGGAATCCTAGAACACCAGCAGAAATCAGGAAATCACTGTCCTATTTTTGCCTCTGTCACCAACAAGCTTGTGACCTTAGGTCAGTCACTTCCCCCATCTGTGTCTCTGGTTTATTTATTAGTTAAACAAAAGGATGGGATTCGAACGCCTGGTCTTTGTGCGCACACATTTGGAGTGGATTTGGAGGACACGAGATGTCCTAAGCCTTGTTCTGCACGAGGGACGTTGTTTTAGGCTCTGCTCCAGGCCTGTTAATTTCCACTTCAAAACAATTGCCTTTTTGGAATAAAGCAGTTTCTAGGGGTGCAGAAAGCAGAGGATAAATGCGACCTTATGCCTGGAGCCTGCTTCGAGGTGCTTCTCAGGCGCTTGTGGCTTGTCTGCTGCAAGACAGACAAGGGTCTTCACCCCACATCCTCCTTGGAGTTTTATTTTAAAAAGAAAAACGCCTTTGAGAAAGTCCTTCCTCCAGAGCTCATCTTACCGGCTGGCTCAGTGTAAACACGCCTGCGTGAGGCTCCATGTTTATGTTTTCTCAAGGACTTCCAGATCAGATTTGCTATGTTTACAAGTCAGAGACACTTTTTCTAACCGCGAGCATTGCACACTCAAATGGGGGCCACACCCTGGCCGGGCTCTCTCTGTCCCCAGTCACCCAGCCCTCAACACAGGAGGGTGCCACGCTTTGCACATGTGGATGTGGTCTGGGTGCCGAGTTCTTCCTGTTACTTTTGGAATCTGAGCCTCAGGCCTAGGGGGGCACACGCTGCAGAGGGGATGCCTCTGCCAGCCTCCTTCCAGGTTTCTCTTGGATCCCTGGAACCCCCACCAGCCCTGGGGGCCGTGGAGGTGTAGTTACCCCTTACTGCACTTGCCAGTGATGCACACACTTCAAACATGGAGTCCTTGAAGCTTTTCTCCTTTTTAGGTTTTTGAGACAGGGTCTTTCTATGTAGTTCAGATTGGCCTTGAACTCCCTATGTCCTTCAGGCTGGGCTCCAACTCCCGGAGATCCTCAGCCTCCCAAGTGCTGGGATGCCTAGCTTCTCTAATAATCATACATGTAAGAGGGTTGATTTCCTTGTTACTTTGTCTCTCAGGGACACAGAACACGCACACAGGCGTGTGTGAGCACTGTACGTGTGCTCTTTTTTCTCTCGGATTTGATTATTAATGCCTTATTGAAAGCTGTTAATATTTTTGTTTGGGAATTAAATCAGTAAAAATATTTCAGCTTTAAAAGCAAAAAACCCAGCTGGGTGTGGTGGTGCACACCTGTAATCCCAGCACTAGGGAGGTTGAGGCTAGAGGATCACCATGACTTTGAGGCTAGCCTGGGCTACATAAGCAAGTTCAAGTTCAAGTCCAG